>FTLJ01000693.1:0-13869 GCA_900155495.1 Porogramme epimiltina
CTGGCTGATCCGACCCTATCTCACCTTATCCCCTCCCGATACAATCCAACAGCGCTGACACACCTGCAGGATGTCCCTGGATAGCCTGGCTTGCGAGCCTGAGCGTTCGCGCGACTACCGTATGAAGAGGATCGCACGTCTGTCGCCCCCGCCGAGCGCGCCCTCCACGCCCCCAAATCTCCGCGACTCAATCTCTGCGCGATTTGCCATCCGCACGCACGCACAGTGCCCCCTCGCTCGCATTCGGCCAGCCGCCCGTCCCCGCCCCTCGCACGAGTCGTCGCAGTGAGAACCCCGACGCGTTTTGGCGCCCACTTATTCTCGTCGCCCCGGCATGAGTGCACCCTACAAGGTGTAGCGCGAATAGACTCGCCGCCGCGGTGCGTGTTCTCTCCCCTCGGTCGTTCGGCCGCTCGGACCCTCGGCACACGCGCGTCGACGTCGCCAGGGGCGCGAACGCACGCACGGGTGTCCGTCGCCTGCGCGGGCGGGGTCACGCCCCCGCGCGGGGCCCGTGCGTGCTGTATGGCTCGCAATAGTGCAATAGGGCGGGGCGTTCGCGAATCCCGCGTCGGCGCTCGGGGCTCGGGGGGCGCGTGGGTGCGCGCGAGCCCCCCCGGCTATCCTCCAGGGTGCACGCCCGGTTTGCCCCTTTGGGCGGCGCGCATCCCCCTGGCACGCTGCGCGCGCGCGCGGTCTTCCCGTGCCCCCTTTCAGAATGCCGACGGAAGGGGCTGCGTGCGGGTGGCAGCGGTGCACAGCGGTCGCCGTGGTGCATTGCGAATATTGAATGTCACCGTTGAGTTAGAGCGACGTGATGCTGCCCAGGGATCGAGGCCCGCGAGGCTTGTGTCGAGTCTGGGCTTGCTTCCTGCCCGCGCCACCCATTCAGCGATGCCCGCGTGCCTACTGCCTAGTGCTCTCCCAAAGCAAGCACAGGCTATGCGCCCCCGATGCGCGCGGCGTGCGGCTCACGGCTTGCGGCTCGCGGCCGCGCGAGTACGTACGGGGACGTGGGGGCTTCGCGAGCCGCGTCTGTAAACGCCGTCCGACTTCTCCCGCGGGGGAGGCCTGGGGGAGAAATGGGGGGGTTCTGTGCCTGAGTGGGGGGCTCACGCCGCTGTGATAATGCGCCGCGGCGCATTTCCCTCTTGGGCGGTTTTCGCGTCCTCGGCGTGCGCTCGCGAAGGCGCGTGTGCTGCAGCGTCGTCGCCGCCCTCTACCGCCGAAAGGGTGCGCGCGGTGCACGTCTGCTTGTCCTGCCCCTACTCCCTCGCGTCCACGAGATCTGACACGTCTCCCTCCCCAACTACAGGCCCACTATCGGCATGACGCGATATACCACATCATGGTGGCACCTCCAAGGAATGTCTTGCCTCTCTCGTCGCTCAACACCTCCACAACCACATAGGCGCGGGGCCGGTGGGAGCGCGCTTGCCACGCTGACGACGCGCAAGCGCCACCCGCCGTGTGCACCCGACGCGCGCCGCACGCTGGCCAGTCGCGCCGTCGCCCATCTGGTCCACGACGCGTGGAGGCGGGTGCACTCGCTCGTGGGCTTTGGGGTCGCTTCTTGCCGTCCTCCGACTGGCCGCCCCGTCTGCCTCGGCGATCAATCTAGCTTGAGGCGCACACGGTCGGGCGCTAGGCGACTCAATGGGCGAATGGGTGCGCGAGTCTCGGTTTCAAATTGGCGATTATTCAATTGACACCTTTTCTTCCGCAGAACGCTACAGGATCAGTCTGCTCAATGCTTGCGCCAGCTGCCAGGGGGCTTTTGTATAAGTGTCCTGGAAGCTGCTGGCTCACCATGATGGCTACTCCGTCGAACACCAGCATGTGGATGCTGCGACTTTCCATGTCGAACGCCATCGTGCCCCTTTCTCCAGCCCACCCGGCCCAGCCCTCGACGGCCCATCGCGAAAGGACATCCTGGACACCGCCCTCTCATTGCCACCAGCTCCACAATCTCTCGAGATAGAAGCTTGAAGAAGACCCCCGGACGTAGTGCCACCCATCCCGCACGCACTCGCCCACGCCCTCGTCCGCTCCAGCTCTCCCTCGCCTCACCCCGCCGCGCTCACGCTCCCCCGCCGCGCCCGCCCGTCCCCTCTTCTTGCGCTCTTCCCTCCCACCGCCACTCAAGGCGCTCGCGAGCGCGGCGGAAACCTCGGCCGTTCTCATGGCCGCCCGCCCGCGTCTGCAGGTTTCCCCGCGCAGCGCCCACGGTGCGGGCCGCACCGCGAGCGCAGCGGCGGTCTGCGCCGTTCGGGAGCGCGCGCGGCCCACCCGCGGGCGCCCGGGCAGGTCTATCTAGGACTCACGGCGCGCTTCTGCCCGACGCCCATCGGAGACCGGGCGTGGCGGGCTGGCCGCGATGTTGCGCGACCTATAGGCGCCCGCGCGTCGAAAATCGGCCTCGAAGCGCAGGAACCCGCGTCGAGACGGTGGCTTCTCGTTCTCCAAAAGGCGCGACCGGTCGCTGTCCCCTCACCCGCGCAAGCGGTGATATGCGCGTGACGAAAGGCCGGCCTAATCCTTTACGCCAACTGGAAGGCAAACCGCTCCCGGCGGGGTCGGACTCCCCATCGTCTGGGCGGCGGGCACTATGCATGACGGTCGTGACCCCGTTGTGACGATTAGGGTGGTTTCGCAAGCCTTTGCGCTAACTCATCCGTCGCGCGCGACGCACATCCTGTTCGTCATGCGCGATAGAGCTCTCGTTCTCCGCCTGGGCTGTATCCCACCCAACGGGCTTACGCGGCCTCAGGGTCTTTCGACATGCTTCTGGGCGAGAAGACCGACTCCTCAGCCGATGTGGCGCACGGCGCGCTGGCCGAGGAGTACAACACCACACACGTTGCGCACGCGAGACGGTTTCTCCGGACGCTCGCCCGCTGTGGGATCGCGCACGTCGCGAAGGGCGGTGGATGCGGCGCACCCGCCGCGATACGCACTCGTCGGGACGCTGGGGCGGACGGGTTCGATGCCGCTGCTTCATCTTCGTATCTTTCTTCCGCTTTTCCTTCAGCTCCCGTGCGGCGGCCTACGACCCCGGTGTCTCAAGGCTCGACTCGCACTACGATAGCCCCGCCGCTGCGGTACGTATCTTATCTACTCCCTGCCCTCGCGCCTTGACCAAGCCGGATTGCTGAGACATCCGTGCGCAAATGGCGCATGGGTGGCTCAGGTCGTTGGGGCCTTGGGCGGGCGCCCCGACGAGTCCCCGTGACTGCGTGCGTCCGCAGACGGATTTGAACACGGCCTGCGCGGGCGTGCACGCTTTGAGTCCATATATGTTTCTCGCGGCACCGCGGAGATGGATGGGATGTGTAAGCTACACTGGATCGTCCAGCTTCGGTGCTGCGCGGCGGCGGAGCGCGTGGGCTACATAGATACGGTACAGGTACGCCAGGAAACTTGTGCCATATCGCGAGCGACGGTGTTCGACATCGAGCAACTGGAAAGGCGGTCCGCAGTAGATGTGTGCACAAGTGCTGAGTCCTCCCATTTGTTTATCACATACGAACTCGATATCTAACCTAACTCCGGAGTATATGGCGTCTGTGGGAGTACTTGTCCCAAGTATAAATACTCTCTTTTCCGGTATGGCGACCTACGTGGCAAGCACTCGTGCCTGGCAACTTTTCGTCTTCTCAACGATCACGGAGAGGCTTTATGGGGACCCCGAGGCCGTGTCTTTCGTGCCTTGGCATGGCGTCCGGTCCCGCAATAATCTCCGGCCTCCAATTATGAACCCCCTTGGGCTTGAAGTTTAAAAGGGAATCCGGTAAACAGTTACGTAGTAGTTACGCGTTAGCAGCAACTAGCTGTGCACACCTAATCTTACTGGCGACGCGCGTGGTGGTTTGAACGTTCGCGGGCGGAGACTGAAATGCGCGAGGAGAGAGGATACCAGATGGATGCTTTTCCTCTGTACAGTGGGGGAGGGGATAAATCGCGCTGGGAGGGAAATCGCATGGGGAGGGAAATCACACTGGGAGGAGAATCATGTCGGAGGGGGGCGCGAAACCAGGGAGGCAATTTGACAGCGAGACGACACCAGGGATCTACTATCAGCACAAACACAGGCCAGACACAACCAGAGGCAGTTTTCCAGACAAAATACATACAAAGGCCATCTGCCAGCAACACGGAAGAAAACGAAACAACGACCAAGTGCCCGCGCCCCGCACCCAATTTAAGCGCCCGCCCGCCATCAGCCGATTGGCGCGGCGCCCCTCCCACGTCTCTTCGTCTCTTCGACCGCCACTGCCATCATCCACCGCCGCTGCCCGTGTTCTGCCTGACCCGCCTTGCCCGACAACGCCCATTCTCGACTCTGTGCACAACATCTGCAGCCGCAGCCTCAATGCATGTCAACATCGCCTGCCTGCTCACCGGTCAACATGATAATCCTGCCCGCCGGGCTCTGAAGGGTGATTATAAAAATGGTCCTGTGGCCGAGCTTCCCCTCTGTCCGCACCAGGACTGCGTGACACACAGCCTGTGTCAGTACCCTCAAGCATGAATGTGTCCACCTCACCTCATCCACCCGGGGCACCAGTTTCCGCTGCCCTATCCGTTTTTGGGACCAGAACCCACCTCCGTACTCCAACGCTCCTCTAACCCGGGTCCCATGCCATACTGCCCTTGTGTCGACGCCGCTGTGATCGCTGCCGTACTCCATGGGGGTCGATGTTCTTGCACTCTCGCTGTCCACGAGAGTGCTAGCACATCCATCCCCTGCTGCTGCAAGTCAAATGTGAATTCCCAAGCATTCCGTGCTCAGTCATCGTCGTCGTTATCCAAATGCCTTAATTTGTGAGAAGAAATATGTGATCCCAAATGCGTGTGTCTGTGCCTCCACAAAATGATATGCGCACCTTTCTACAACTTGACAGAAACCTCAGGGGAGATGTCCACGATGATTACACCTCTCCAGCATCTCACAGACAGAACCCTAAGATTGTTACCACATACCAAAGTCCTTCCGTCCCCCTCCCAGATCCCCCCTTCAACGGTGGTTGGGTCCCAGTATTTGTCGAGCCCGCCTGTGAGCTGTTGGATGCAATGCTGTGTTGCAGGAAGTGCAAGACGAGGACAGGTACCAAGATGAGCAGCAGGAGGACAAGGACAAGTCAGAGAGGAAGAGTGCAGCCACAGTCATCACCGTGTCCAATATACTACTTGGACAGACCATGGGCACGTCAACAACTTGAACCCCAGACTCGTGCCAATGCCAAGATCCGCTCCATGTGAAGTCAAGCCCATTCATCCCCAATTGATTGTCGAAATTGTCTCACATTCAGGATAATTCTGGAGCGCTCCCACACTATCATTGCCACAGCACTCCTCCGTTGTTTCACTCTCCGCTTAATGTGACTGTGACTATCCATTTGGTAATATTTCCACAGTTCAATTTGTCAATTACATGTCTGTCGCCATACACAATTCAATCCCCTACTCCGAATCTGAGTCAATCCACCGCTTGCTCTTTGGTCCCTTCCGCACATACCGTGGAGGGAACCTATTCGAGTCCACGCTTGCACGCTCCCGATGCTCCCCACTGTCACTCCGGCACACCTTTGGCAGCGGCTCCTGACACCCCTCAATTGGACCAAGACACACATTGTAGTGTCCCTCCCGAGCTGCAATTATTTCCCCTGCCCTTGCCCGTCTGAACCGAAGCTTCCCCTCCTCAAATAGCTCTAACAGCTCCCGCACAGCCGTCGCACTCCGCTGCAGGCTGCTCAGGTTCCGAAACGGCAGGCTCCGGGGCCACCCTGAAAGCACCACTCCGTGCCGAAGAATGATCTTCTCCCGGTACTCCCGTAGGCTCCATCGCATCTCCGCTGCCACGTCGCCTGTCACTTCCACTGTCCTCCATCATGTTAGACCCTAGCTACACTGTATCACAATTTATGCGTGCTGCTCACCAAGATTCATTGTAAGCACGTCCCGGAGCAGTCCCCGATCAGCAGCTGCGCTTGATGCGAACTTGCCATGCTTTGTCTTTCCGGATGCAGGCCCTGGGCGAGCCATTTGCACAGGGAATTGGCCAGGGGTCACCGGGGGGTGTAGGGCGGATGGTAGAGACTCGGTAACAGAGTAAATGCCGCCTGGATGATAGTGAATGTTTGTGGGTGCTGAGCAAGTGTATCAAAGCAGGATGCAGGTCGTTTGCACACAGGAATTACTGATTAATATATGGCAACAGGAATAGGTGCACAGACAGACAAACAGACCAACCCAAGACCTCGCATTCTGCAAAAACAGGCATTGGACGGGTTGCTGCTCTGACTCGATCCTTTGCCGCTTCCGGTGCAGGTGTGAGGACAATAAAACTTTATTCCACTAACACGAGGCTTCTTGGCTAGACGGCAGGCAGAAACGGCGACCAGAGGCGAGCAGAATGCTATCTGAAACACGTACACAATTATTGACGGCCCTTCACAAGGGGCTCACCCGTGAATTTACGCACCCTCTGGAAATCTTTGCGCATTTCGCTCCACGCGGCCGCCGCCGCATAATGGATAATTTATCTCTGTTCACGTACATCAATATCGCACCACGCTTACAAGATCTGGAAGGAGAGTTTCCGTGCACGGACGCATTGGCGTTGGCCACCGGATGATGTACAAGACGACTGTGAACACTTGTACTCGCGAATGAGGATAATGGTGACCTCCTTGATGTGGTCGAGACCATCGCTCAGATTTAGGACTCACGTCTTTGGAGATGATTGACGTCCTCCTATGCACCGTCCCGGATTGACAATGAGAATAACGGACACTTCCTACGTGCAGTGGCAGACGTACTCTGGGTCCATGAGGCCGACTCGGAGGATCCATTCTACGGTGATCGGAATGGAATGACAGGGACCCTTGATACGCCAGACCCGGAGCGGTGCAGACACAGGCTGGCGCAAGCACAGCATCAAACTCGTGGAGAATATCTGTGACCCTGCTCGTATTTTGATTCCCTGAACGTCTAGTGGAGCCTGGTGTGCGTGATCTCGTCGACGGGCCGAACAATACGGATGCCGGTGTGTCGGGCCTGCCACCGATTCTTTCTGTGATGCACCGCGTGTATAATTGGAGTCTCCCTGAGCCTACCCCCCGTTGTACCGCGCGGGGAGTGTTTCCACCTAGAGATGTCAGTGTCGGCTGCCGCACGATGTCCAAAACAATCGCCACCTCGCTTGGATAATGGTGACCTCCTTGATGTGGTCGAGAGCATCACTCAGAGTCACTGGAAATTCTGTTTTCAACCATCTAGACTCGTCAGTGAGAACGACAGAAACTTTCAGGGTGTAGCGGTACACGTACTCTGGGTCCATGAGGGGCCGAGGATGGAAAAGCGAGGACCCTTGCTACCGCAGACCCAGAGCCAGACGGACATGCGTTGACACGAGCACAACATCATACACCGCTTGCGCTAGCACGCATGCCGATTCCCCAGACATCTACCTCACCCGAGCATCCATGATTTCATCGTCTCCCTGGACGATACGGATGCCGGTGTGTCGGGCACCGAGCCTGCCGCGGATTCCCTCCGTGATGCGGTGCGTATAGAAATAGGGTCTCCTTAGGCGTGCTCTCCGCTGTACCGTGTTCGCTACATCTGGGAGGAGTGTTTCCATCTACAGAGACGTCAGTGTCGGGTCCCGCATGACGTCCAAGACGATCGCCACTCACGCTTCCATTCGCTCACTCGGATCATGGTGACCTCCTTGATGTGATCAAGAACATCGCCCAAGGCCACTCGTAATCCCTGCGCGAACGATTGTCATAGTCCTATGTACCGTCCAAACTCGTCAGTGAGAATGACAGTGACCATCTAGATGCACCGGCAGACGTACTCTGGGTCCATGGGGGGACCGAGGGTGCATCCGGCAGCGATCGAAATCGAATCACAACGTCCCTTGCGGCGCCAGACCCGGAGCGCGGCGGACACGGCTTGACACGAGCACACGTCGGGACCGTTTGCGCTAGCTGATTCCCCGTACATCTCCTTAACCCAAGCGTGCGTGAATCCATCGACGTCCCGGACAATACGGATGCCGGTGTGTCGGGCCTGCCGCGCCGCGTATCGAATGGGAGACTCCCTGGGCCGTTCCACCGACGCGCGCGAGCGCAACGTAATGTCGTATAGGTATCGTATTTCCCCCGCGCCGAGCCTCGACGCGCGCGCCGTGTTACAGCATCGTACGTAGCCCGCACAGGGCCCGCGGAACGTCTCCCAACGTCTCCCCCTGTGCCGGCCCTCCGCTGAACAAGCGGACGCGGCCGTCCGGCGTCGGACCCCGCGCGCCACGGCCCGTCCAGAACAGCAGCGGGGAAGCATAATCGAGCGAGATCTATGTGCGGGAGGGCATCAACGCGGCGAGACGGGTGCGATAACCTCACCTGCAACGCGCCGACGCGCGGGACCATGTCCGTGTACGTCTCCGTCGGGCTGCTCTGCGCCGGACGGAAGCGTCGATTTTGAGCGGACGCGTCTGGGACGTCGGCACTCGCCCGAGGCAGCGGGGCGGTGCTCGTTCCGGGCAGGATGTCCGCACGGAAAAGCATCGCGCGGGCGAGCGCGAGCTTCATCTTCCAACCACCGGAGAGCGAGCCAATGGCCTGCTTCTGCCTCTCGTCCGAGAAGCCGGCGGAAGCGAGAGTTTCGATGATCTCCTCCTTGGTCGCCTGAACGCCTGTGTCAGAGACGATGAAGTCAAGGACGGCGGTGTGGGCCTCGGAACCGTCGATGTCGTGCTCGACGTGGAGCGTGGGTCTTCGTGCACGTCCTCTGACCCTCCCGTGTTCGCTCCGAGCTCCACCGCGCCCGCCCCGCCCGTCTGTCGAGGGAGGGGACAAGGAGCGGCGGCGGGCGCTTATTTAAATAAAATGCAATGAAATCGTGTTTTTGACAGAAATTTAAATCTTCGCCGATCACCCTCGCGCGGCGCACGGCGTTGGGGAACTTGCAAAAGAGTCCTGTGAGCGCAAGAAGGGGGGCGGGGGACGCGCGCGCCGCGGCGCAGGGAGGATTTTGCTGTTCCACGCCGAACGGAAGAGTCGATTTTGGGCCGGCACGGGGCGGGGAGCACCCGGTCGGGCTTGAGGCGTGTCTAGGTACGTCACACGAGGTTGTCGGGGAGAGGAAATTACGAGGCGGGCGGCGCGCATTCAGGGAGCCTGCGTGCGCATCCTGGGACCTCCGCGCGCTCCGTGCTCCGCCGCCTCCGTTTTTTCACTATCGGACGCGGAGGCAGCTGCAGAGGTGGGGGCGGCACGTCGCGCGGGTCCACGACACGTGCGCTCGCCAGCCCGCCTGCGCTGCCGCCCGGACGCCGCGCGCGAGGGCCCGTCCAAAATGCGACGAGAAGGATATTGAGCGAGATCTGAGGGTGGGAATGCATCAGCGCAGCGAGACGAGAGCGTCAACCTCACCTGCAGTACGCAGACGCACGGAACCATGTCCGTGTACGTCTCCGTCGGCCTGTTGGAGGCCGAAGGGACGTGTTGATCTGGAGCAGAGGTGTCTTGGATGTCGATACTTGCCCGAGGCGGCGGGGCGGCGCTCTTTCGGGGTGCCGTCGTGCTCACCCTCTGGCCTTTCCATGTTCTCTCCGTGCTCCGCCACGCCCGTCCCGCCCGTCTGTCGAGGGAAGGGAGAGGAGCGGCGGCGGCGGTACACGGGCGCCTATTTTAATAAAACGCAATGAAATTGCGTTTGTAACGGAAATTTAATTCTTCGCCGATCGCCTGCGCGCGGCGCACGGTGTTGGGGAACCTGCAAGTGAGTCTTTTGAGGGTGAAAAGGGGGACGGGGGACGCGCGCGCCGCGGTACATGAAGGATTTTGGTCTCCGCGCGGCCCAAAACGCGGCCTCCCCGCCCTCTGGGGGACGACCGGGGCCGCCGCGCGCGTGTTTCGTGTTCGTGCGCGTCGACGACGACGTCCGCTGGGACGCGCCGCGCGCCCGCCACGTGAGCGACGCGGCCGCGGGCGGGCGGGACCGCGTTCGTGCTCGCGGCGGGCGCGCGCGTCCCACCCTCGGACTCTGCAGCGTGCGCGCCGCGCGGACTGGAAGCGCGGCGACGCGGCGCGACGTCGTGCACGACGCGGCGTGTGTGTGCGCGCGGCGGGCGTTGCGAACGCGTCGGTAAACTCGGGCGTGCGCCCGTCGTCCGTCGTCGCGTGCACACGCCCATGGTGGGAAGGGGCGTCCGGGGTGTCGCTGCGCCTGCGCGTCGGCGGGCGTGTCCTGGGCGTGGTCTGGAATGGCGGCGCTCGCCGGAAATCGCTTGAGGGGGAAGCGGGGACGCGCGCGGGGGGACGTTTTGGGAGAGCCGGTAAACAGGGACCTACAGCGCCACACGCGGGGCGCGAGACGCGAAGCGAAAGAAGCAGAAACGCACACGACCCTGCCGGGGCCAGGGTCGTGTGCGTTTCTGCTTGCTTTCCGCTTCGCGTGGGTGCTGGTGTTTCTGGCCGGCTCGGGCGGTCTGCGGGTGAAGCGGGGGTCCGTGCGCGCGCATTTCGAGTTCTAAAAAGTAGATAAGCGTGAGTGAACGAGGGCTTGCGCGCTCGGATCCCCGCTCACCGTCCGATTCTCTCGTGACGTGCACGCTTGTGACCGGCAGCTAGAACGTGCAGGTGAGTGTGTGGTTATTATTCTGAGCGAGAAGACGTACGGATCCGTGAAGAGTGTGGGCGCGGGCGGCGGGCGGGGCGCAGAGCGCGTGTACGGTACTAGAAACGAGAGGTTAGACGACGTAGGGGGCACTGCACGGGGGTTGGGGACGAGGGCTGAGCGCTGAGCACTTACGCGACTGTGCTGGCGTGGTGCACTCGTTTGATCCAGTAGGATCATATAGCGCGGGTAGGCGGAGAGCGCGGTTGGTAGTGTGTTTGAGGGAGCGGCGCCGGGCACGCAACGCCGCGAGGCGGACGGATGGTGGCGCAGGACGGGCGGACAGGGTGGCGGACGGGACGGGCTGTATGCGCGTCGACGCGTCGAACGAGGGTCGACTGGGCTGGAAGTGCGGGGAAAACAGGCGTCGGGAGGGGTCGAGAGATCGGGATCGGGCGGGCAAACGGGCGACAGGCCACGACGACGCGGGCAAGGGCGCGGCCAAACGCTTGGGCGGACGCATGGGCAAAGGCGGGGTCGACCTGCGGTCTCCCCCCGCCCCTCCACCCCACGCCCCCGACGACAGCCCGCACCGCCCGGGCCGCTCCGTGCAGCGAGCCGAGCAGTGGCAGGAGAGAGAGCGAGAAGGAGGGTAATATACAGCAAGAGAGGCCGCGTCAGTTTCTCAGCGCAGGCGACCTAGACGCCGGCGTCGGAGTTTGGAATTTGTAGAAGATGGAGTAAAGCCGCGATTTCAGCCTTATACACCGCCCTTGCTCCCAGGCACATCCTGCTTACAAGCCTTCGCCTCTTCCTATTCCCTATCGCACTCCATTCTGATCCCTCGTGCTCCCCGACCTCGACATTACCCCGTTGTCCCATTCCCCCGGCCGTCGCGTCCCCGCCCCCCAACGCCCCGCCACGCGTCACCATACAGACCTCGCGCCTCGTTGCCGTGTTCAACGTCCTCAACCACGCGATGCACGAAGTCAGCACGAAGCCAACACGTCTGTTTATCCTTTCATCGGGTACTCTTCATCCTAACTCTTCCGCGACAGGTCAACTCGCGGGGCGTCTTCGATGGGAAACCCTCGATAGCCCTTGGGGAAACTGCCCTTCGAGCGGCTCACTCAATTGCCGCCTCGATGCACACAGACGCACGTCCACTCTCGCGCTTTCCTCGCCCTGCCAATCCTTCCCGCCATCCGACCCTCAATCAGCCTCCACCTCTCACGCCTCGCCTCCGGTCGTCCACCCCGCAGCCCGACCATTCCCAGGCGAAGTTTCTTACCACCACCCTCGTGCCCATTCGGTATCAGGCTCGACTACCAGACCGCCTCCCCGGGACCCCAGCAGATCCGCTCCTCGAACCCTCAACACCACATACGTCTGATGACGCCCTCGGTCGCTTAACTTCGCCAACATACAATTTCCGTCGCTAACCCCTCCACAATACTCGCCGGAGAAACTCCGGCCGCCGGTTGCTCCTCCCCCTTTGGGCTCCGCCTCCGCGCCGTGCTGCCCCTCTACCTCGTCCGGAGGCTACTAGGTTAGTCGCACTGCCTCGGGCTTCTGTAGTTTCCAGGGGTTACATAGTGCACAATACGCAGCGTTCGCCTAGTCGACCGCTGCTTCTTGTGCGCCATTTAACCATTTGAGGCGCCTTCTGTAATAACACGAGCACCAGACCAGCGTCGCGAACTTCGGCTGAAGATATATGCGAGCCGTGCCACTCGCATCTGAGGAGCACCTGAAAATATCTTCCCAACGTCGCCGTTTCAGCTGACTGAACATACGGAATTCGCTACGGGCACGCGCTGACGCTTCTAGTCCCAACAGCAGCCTTCTATGTCTGGCTCAGACCTGCGGAAACCTTACTACAGCACACTGCCCTTCCGATGACACACTGGAGGCTTCTATGAAGAGGCCATTAGCTTATACGTGGATGGGGTACGTCATTCAAATGACACGAACGGGATCTAACGCCTCACAAATATCTTGACAGGAATGGGTAGCGGCTGAAATGACCCGCGTTACGGCGGAGAAGTGCGACCCTACGAACTCGTGGTGAGTAAATATTCCCTACCGTAGCGACTTCGCGGTTCCATTCCGCGGCCATTGGTCAACCTCGGAATTTGGCTGAGCACGTGACGCGGTGGGGAGACCCCCACGGCGAGTATCTCGCCATCATCACTACGGTGCACCCGCGATTGCATAAGCTGCGGCAGTCGCCTATTTTTTGTTGACGAGAGGTCAATGCATGATTGTCACCCAATAAATGGCAGATTGCCTCGAAGGAAGAGGCTGAGGCTGCACTCGCCTCAGGTCATTCATCAGCAAAATGTTAACATTCCAGGTGACGCTTGTGGCGACTAATTCTTACTGTTTTCTGCTTGTGAGCGGAGAAGTCGCTGGAAACAATCGCCCCAAGTTACACCTGTGATGTCAATATTTTGTTTATGTTCGCCCAAGGAAGAGGTTGAGGCCGCACTCGCCTCAGGCAATTCACCAGCAAAATGTTGATATTACAGATGACGCTTGTGACGACTAGTTCTCGATAATTCCTACTATTTCTTGCTTGCGACTGCAGTCTCAGAAATAGCCTGGTCGTCATAAGTTATACCTGTAATGTCAAGGTTTTGCTGATGTTCGCCCCTGTACCAATCCATGAGATTCACCACTGCATCGCAATGGCACGCAAATATCATCACATATGGGACCCATAAACGATGTAAAACGACGGGGATGTGTTGCATTATTATGAAATCATTCGTGTGCTATTTCTATGCAGTGGCTTATTGCATGGATTGTTGACCTCGGGGTCATAGAGATGCTTATAAGCTTTTTGGCTCTAATTGCACCCAGAGGCGATTCGAACGCGTATTGGCTGGCCCCATAAAGTCTCACGCATAGGCCGGAGGATGGCTCTCCAGACTCCGGCCGCGGCCGTCCTTCTTGGGGATTCTTCGGCCTCATAAAATCAGTCGTGGTACACAGAGCTGCAGTCAATAATTCGACAGCGTTGTGTCTCCGACGCCGTCGGCTGGAAGACAGCTTCTCTTTTCGTGCGGTATCGATGTATCTGTTTCTCCGGATGGATCTGCCAGGAGGCGGCGCGCCCTCTGCCCAAAGCCCACCTCGTTCCCGCCCCCTAATCGCATTCTCACCTCCACAAACGTACGAGCGTGCGCGCGAGCTGGCTGATCCGACCCTATCTCACCTTATCCCCTCCCGATACAA
>FTLJ01000695.1:0-72198 GCA_900155495.1 Porogramme epimiltina
TCGTGGGCGCACATCACGAGCATGCACGAGTCGTGCGTCGACGCTCTGGTCGGCCTCCTCCCACTCACGTTCGGCGCGGACGGCGGCCTCGACCTCTCTGCGGTCGACACGTACATGGAGGAGCGCCGCATGGAGGTAGAAGAGGAAGGGGAGGAGGCGCTAGAAATCGAGTGGTGCTCCTCGTCCTCGGCATACACCCCCATCGCGTTTTCGCCCTTCTCCGAGCCCTTGAGCTCTCCGCTCACGCCCGCCTCTTCGATTTGGAGCGACCCCGCCGACAGCCCTCGTGCTGCGTCGCCCGTCGTCAAAGTCGAGTCTCCCGCCACCCCCGTGGCGCGCTCGCCGTCCCCGGCCGTGGACCGCTTGTCCTTTTCACCAGAGCCCCATCCCGCTCCCGTCCCCTCGCCTGCCTTCGCGCCCACCGCGCCCACCGCGCCATCCGTCTCCCCCGAATCGGAGTCCCTCGCGCTCGGCGCGCACCAACATTCTCCTCCCACGACCCCTACCTTCCCCGCGCCCTCACCGACGCTCAGCTCCGAGCTGTCGCTGGAGATTACCGCGCTACTCGACGACCCGGAGTTCGCAGCAATAGTCAACTTGCAATGGGCACAGCAGGAGGAGACGTCCGAATGGCCACTCTTCGGCTATGACGCGCGCGCCCTGTCACCGCGCGCGATCGACGCGCGCGCCCTGTCACCGCGCGCGATCGACGCGCTGCCATCTTCCTTCGAAGAGGCGCCCGCGCAAACCGAGGACACGACTTGGTTCACAGACCTCTCGAGCCTGCACTAGACTCGGCGCTCGCGCCTGAGGAGCACCTCCTCCCTTCCCTCGCGACATCCGTCGTGTTCTCGCATCTCTTCCTGCTCTCTTTGGACTGTTCCCTCATTGTATCTTTATTCATTTGTATTGGCATTCGGGGCCACAGCCTTGTGGTCTCACCTAGATAGTTTCGCTTTCGCTTTCTCGGCTTTGGGTGGAAATGGATCTCCTTAGAAGGCCCAGCCGTGGCCTTCACCTCTCTGCTCCATCTCTTTTGTGTGCCGTGTGTGTACGCGATCGGCGGGAAGATGCGTGACGTCATAGGATTGCCCATCATTCAACCTTCCAACCGAGTGCATGACGAGTGGCTCATATCAGAACAGCGCGCGCCGGGCGCGCAAACGTGAACGTGATTCAAAGTGCAGTAAATATCAATAAAGAACGAAGTCGTCAATAGAATCTAATCGGGCACCACCGCGCGCGACGCGCGACGCGTCTACGCCACCCCGATCCCTCTGGCGCCCTCCTCAGTACCCAACCGCCCTCCTCTCCCTCCGCGTCGCGTGCTTCTCCGCGCACCGCCGCGCGTGGCGCGCGCACGCCGACTCGCGCCACTTGCTCTCGACGCCACACACAGGGCAGCGGAACGCGACGCCGATGTGCACGTTGAGCCAGTGCCGGCCGACGCTCTCGATCGACATCTCCCCGTCGCCCTCGCCCGCGCAGCAAGACGCGTCCGGGCATCGCGCGCGGCAGTCGGACGTGGGCGAGTGGGGTGCGGAGGGGCAGGAGACGCAGAGCGCGGCGTGGTGCGCGCGTTTGAAGTGCGCGCGCCAGGCGGAGTCCTTGCTCGGGAGCTGAGTGGCGCAGCCCGGGATGGGGCAGACGAGGGGGGCAGCTGAGGAAACCCTGATAGGCTGAAGATGCGCGGGGAGGGGAGATGGATGCGCGCGGCGGCGCTTTGAGGGAGAGGGAGAGGAGGCGGAGGCGGATGAGGCGGCGGAGGAAACAGTGTCCGTGTCGGAGGCCTTCCGTTTGAGACCGCCCGCGGTCAAAACGCGAATGGGAGGAGGCGACGGGGATGACGACGCGCTGTATTAAAGGTTGAGTGCTTGGTCGCGATCACAAAGAGGATGACGTACTCAGAATGAGCGTAGTCCTCTTCATCCAAATCGACAGGCGAGTTTGATCCTCGGTAAGAGGTGTCCTCGCTGCTTGGTGAACCGCCTAGGTTGGGGTAGGCATCGTATGTGTTGAATGCATGCTCGGCGGTAGCGAGTAAGTCTACCAAGACCGCATCGACTTCTTCACCGAGACCGTGCAAGTAGGCACCTTCCCCGAACCGGAGTTCAGGGGAGAGTCCGGTGTTCCCCTGGTTGACTTGAGGAGTCGACAAGGCAGCGGACGCGTCGAAGGTGAAGTTTGCGTAGTCCGGTTGCGAAAGAGGAGGGTTGAACTCGAGTTCAGCGAGGGATGGATACTGGTCTGAGAGAAGGCCAAAATCCAGCCAAATAGTGTCGAGGTCCTGTACTAGAGGGGTCTCATAGAAACTAGAATCCGCCGAATAGGTGAGACCATGGAGGTTAAGACGAGAAGCGAAGATCACTCACCAGGTAGGATCAAACATGGGGTCGTGTGGGTATTGCGAATAATATTCCATGAAGGATATGGCGGGAGAGCGGATGAGCTATGGGCGCGTGCGGCTGGGAGGAGCGGGGGTAGACGAGCGGGGGGGTTCGTCGGTGGCCCCTTGTCCCCGAATTTCAGCCCATTTTATACACATCGCTCGGACAATCGAATAGACCGCCCAGCAGCGAGCGTGGGCGAGGTAAAGCGGGCGGGGCGTCGTCTGACGCAACGAAGAAGGGGAGCGGTGCAGCGAGCAGCATGAAGGCAAAGCGGGCAGGGGCACTAAGTAGACGATAGTAATGCGATTTGGACTCCGACGGCACGAATATGGATGTAATCAAAGATGCCCGCTTTGCCCCAACATGGCAGGCGGCGCGCCGTGTCCACGCGGCTGATACGGCGCAGACAATGGTTCCGGAGCTAGCGGAAGGCCCGAGAGACACCCCCAGTCCTCCATTTCGAGTTCTGAGGACGGCGGGGGGAGAGGAGAGAGCATCGAGGGAGTATGGCTTTACTTTACACATTGAACACCCGAAAGGACTGGATTACAACACTTTGTATACCCACCACTGATGGGAACAAGTTTTCGAAGATCAAGATCTTATCTCACCTGGGGCGTGGCCGACGGCCGACGGCCGTAGGTGGCCGGTCACGTCATCTGATAGATAGCACAACGCTCAAGCTCAAGGCGACTCTTGTTCCGTCTCGCCGTCATTTACGCAGCCTATACTACTTACCACCCAGTCGAAGAGCATCGTTTGCATCGAAGGCGTTAATACGTTACTGGCGCTAGCGACCATGGTATTGAGGGGGACTGACAGGGAAATGTCTGAGAGACTCAATGAAGAAAAGAGCTCGTAGCAGCTGGGTATGATACCACCCGCCTGGTCCTACAGTCACTATGAATTGACTTCAAGATGGCTAGCTTGCACCTAGCTTGTGCTGATCGTACCAGAGGGGCAAAACTGGGAGAGATTGATATCACCGAAACGCTCGCGCATCCCCGCGCCTCTGCTTCTCGTTCTACCTCGTCGACGTGGGAATTCAGGTCTGTCCCCCTGACGCATCTGTGTAATATGTGTACTGGTATATCCCTTTCTGTCCCTCTATCTAAGGCCCAAGGGCCCACAGACGCATTGCCCACAACCCACATGTCCGGAGGGTAGGTCTTGCAGTGACAGATGCTGAGCAAATCCGGTGCAAGTAATATCACGCGCTCTTAGGAGAAGCATGGCTCCGAGAAGCGGCTGCCAGCTTCTATGCTATAACTCTCTCCATCCTTTCTGTTAACAGGTTAAGGTTGTTTTGACTACTCTGTGCAACACTGGCTCCGCAACCAGTCGACTTCGTCAACCACTGCGCACCGATTACTGTAGGGGGATTTGCTCAAAGCTCAGAAGGTGAGGTGCTGTAAATGATATCATGAGACCGGTCTAGATGTCCCTGACCAGTGCATATTAGAGTTCAGAAAACACGAAAGAGCTTCCCTTGTATGATGTTTCCCAAGGTCCACGATTGCGCCCACAAACGATGGGATATAGGATAAGCAGGTGAGCCTATCCTCCAGTGTTCACCAACCATTCCTAATACCCCCTCCTCCATCGACGCTCCTCTTTCTCTCCTCAATGCGGGATATAGTTTTAGCTCCCCGTGATACCAACGGTACGAGGTATTGCTACTCACCGTAACTGCCAAAGCTCACATTAGGATACCCTGGTCCTTAGGCGTCAGTGTGGAGATTGCCGTCAACATACCTCGTCCCGGGTCCGCCCCTCCGGCTTATTCTGAGAGCGAAGACTTGGATACCCAGACACAACAACAGCCTCCTTCAGAATCTACCACCATCCCGGCTCGCGCTCACACAGAGCCGGACCAGATTGTTAGTTCGCAGCTATCTCAGATCCCAGAAGATGGCACGTCTACCTCTGAGGCATTCCGGATCCCCTTCACCTCGTCTCCGGCCGTACAGTCTGCCCTTCTCCCTGAGCGCTTGGACCACGTGGATAGTAACGTGATACAACGTCCCAATCAAGGTATGTAGTAGATTCTTCTCAACTGGACTGGTCGATAACATTCAATTGTTGGTACTCAGAACGAACGGAGACAGCTCAACACCAGCCAGGATCACATCCAACTTCCGCAACTGCCAACATCTCTATGCGTGCTAGGCCCTCCCAATGGTCTGATCCTAGCAGTGTTGTCGTTGTCGTCCCAGGCTCTGCTTCAGAGTCTAGTCCCCCCAATCAGTTAACACATCGCAGGCCACGAGGCAGACCTGAGGCTTCTTATGCCGAATCAACCGCGGTAGAATCGCGTTCGAGCTCCCAGGTTAGGTTCGCATCGGGGAGGCAGGAATCGGGAGATGCACTGGCAGCGTTCCATTCTCCTCAGACCTCCGGCCTTGTGGGTGGAAGGGCCCTTCACAACGACACCTCTATCGTACTCGCGTCTCCTCGCTCCGTTGGTTCCCACATCCACTCCCGCCATGAATCACTTTCTTCGTCCATCTTATTGTCCGCCCCGCTCTCGGCTAGTGATGTGTCACGCCGCTCTCATCACATTGCTTTCGAGTCCCCATCGCCCAGCGTAGCGGTGGATTTCAACGCCATTTCCTCCGTCGATGACTCTCCACTAGTAAACAACGACGGAGCCGTATCTGCGGGATCGACACATCAATACCACCCCTCGATTGGGACTGGGCCGACTCCACACATCGAGACCCCTCAAACCAATGTAGCTCCTCCCAACCATAACTATCCGCCCTATTACACGCCTGCCGTCACAGCACCATACACCGGCGAGAGTTTTAGCAACACGAGGCTTTATGACAGCATGGCCTCCGCAGCTGGCCTAATCATCGCGACACCGTTCCAGCCCTCCAAAGGCCTACCTGGGACTGCCCCAATCGAGCCCCATTGGCCCCCTCCCTGGGAAGTGTTTCACCTGAAGGCATTCAGGGAGGACAAGTTCAAGACGATCGTAATCGGCCGCCGCTGGGACGATGAGATGTTGCTTCGCGAGCTGTTGAGCGCGTACAACGAGCTGCGCACTTGGAAGGAGCGTTGGTTCTCCGCAATGACCATCGGGTGCGTAACCTCTGATCTGTTCTTTTCGAGCTCAGATTTGTCTGACAGTACACCTCAGGTATCTCGCAAGGGTCTTCGTATGTTTTCTCTTCCTGTGGTTCTTCCTAGTCCACTGACATCTTGACCAGGCAAACCACTGGTACATATTCCCGCAGCGAGTGGGACCAGCCACCATCCCAGAGGACTGCCGCAAGCGCATGCGTCGTTTGCTGGAAAACCCAGAGCGGGCGAAGGGCCAGCAGCATCTCATCCGTGAGCTGACTGCACACCCCGAGTACGGTGTCGAGTTCGTGGAGCAACAGAGCCGCTCCCGCGAAAGATGTTTCTCGTCGCAGTTTTCCCTCACGATCTTCGGTATCGGAGCGCTCCTAACATCCTTTGTGGGGCTGAGCACGGCTAGCTCCGTCATGAGTAGGTTCTGTTCAGTGTTATTTACCTGATAAAATTGGTGACAGTCTGGGATCATAGGTGCAATTGCGCAGATTGCGGCATTTTGGGCCCAATACACGCACACCGGGCACGCGAACATGTGGAGGGATCTGAACTGAGCGGAAATGAAGGCTTCTTTCTATAGTGAAACCTGTCGTGAACGAACAGAGTTGTTAGTGTCGAACTAGTGTTTGTGGAATGAATTTGTTCCGCCCTCCCACATTGTTTCTGTGGATCCCACCTGGTCGTGACGTGCACTGGCATCTACTCTTCGTCCTGCAACAAACAGGATAATGATTTGGTTCTCAACAAACGCCACCGTCAAAGGCTGCTCGCACCTCCAGATACTCTCAAGCCACCTCAAAGGACGATCAGATCCAAGAGGTACACTACGTCGACAAAACCGGATTATGCTATATCTAGGCTGTACAGTACTCACGGTTTAGCGTGACGAGCTTGCCCTTTGCAGCTGCTCAGCGCTCAGGCCTCAGGCCTCAGGCCTTGGTACCTCCTCTTCGGCCCATCGTTGCTTGCACCTTATACGTTCGTCTGGGTGAATAAATGGATACCTCCGCGCTTCTGCAAAAGAATCTTTAGCATTGTGCCGTTGTACGTGTGCAATGACATTTTGGCTAACGTAGACATTGCCACTTCACGAAACGGCGGTCGAAAGTACTATGTTGCCTCCAAGGATGCGTTGGTGATGCTGAGCCTCAAGCTATCGAAGTCGACACCCTGCCGGACGGGGGCCGACGGCCGATTTAGAGGTCTCCGCTGTATCCTCACGCCTCTCACCAGGTCTCACCTTGACACTCAGTCTCGCAACCCGCTTGAAGGCCGGGCGTCCGGCTTGGTGTATTGAGTAATCCTGCGACTGGTGAGTCGCTTTGAACAATCTAGAAGGGTCCACGGGCGCTCATGCCGAGACGACCACAGGCGCTATTTATTCAGGCCTCTTAGACTTAGCACAGTCCACCTTGACCACTACCACCCGGGCGAGAGCCGCCGCATCTCTGGATCCCGAAAAACATCAACGCACGGTCTCCGCAGTAGCCATTGAAGTCGCTCACCAAGACCTCCCGTTTTCCCAATCGTTCATACACCACCATGTCGTCAAGATGTTTGCCAACGTTCACGCCACCCCTCGAATATGAGCCCTCCCGGGCCTCTCCCAGGAGCTTGCCAGTTACCACAAGAACGCAAGCATACGAGGTTCGTAGGCGGACGCTGATTCATATGGTAAGCCCATGCAGCAGCGTCGACGCTGACGAACACTCACCTACTGCTGACCACCGTAGGGGGTCTACCACTTCCTCCCAATGGACCTCGTCCTTCCGTGCGACCCGACGCGGCACCGCGGCAAACATGTCGGGTACGACCTCGAGGCATTCTACTGGGTGCTCCTCTGGCTTGTCATGCGCCGCGTTGAGCACAACCTCGGCCAGGATGGCGTCAGCGAGCTCTTCTTCTACATGCCGCACAGCATAGAGGTGCTCACGCGCAAGATGCGCTGGGTCCGCGGCGTCCCGAGTGGCCCGGAGAGCGGGGAGCGGACGCTGAAGGAGCTTGTGTTCGCGGACGACCTGCCCCTCACCTGGCTCATGGAAGAGTTCAGGACGCTGGTGAGGAAACAGGACACTGAGGGGCCAGCGCTCACCTACGATGCTACGCACGAAATGCTCGACAAAGCCATCGACATGCACAAGCATTTCGCAAAGGCGGAGGGCGAGGATGCCAACGAGCTCCGTGGAGGTCAAGAAGAGGAGCAGGAGGGTCTACTCGCGCCTTTCCACTCTCTGCACATAGACTCGCCCGCGACGTTCGACATTCCCCGCGGCCCGTTGAAGATAATCACAACTCCCATTCAGGCTGGTGCCACGGTGAAAGCGTAGCAGCATAGAGGGCTTGACCGTGATAAGACCCAATGTACACCAGCCGAAGCAGTCGTGATCTACTCTTGTTGGATGCCTAACTTGACCATCGTCAGATCTCTTGTCCTGTACTCATATCTGTCCTGTACTTATATCAGTATTTACTTCATTGTATACCTCATTGATAGAGTGAATCTTAAGTTTTTGGGCGTAAACCATGTTACGGTATAGGCGACCAGGAAAAAGCGCTGCGAAGGTCGACCCTCCGAGAATCGAGGTGTCTTGTGCAGGACATCACGCGCAAATGAGGGGATGTTGATTGACAAAGCCATCCACAAGATTTGATACAGCAACACGCCCTCATACAACCATCGAAAAATATATCTGATCCATAGTCAGCCTCTGCAGGGTGACTATATGCGCGTAGACGTACCGGATGAGCCCATGCCGTGCTCTATGGCATAAAGTACATACCAAGAATCTCACTGCGTCGCGGTCCGCAGGTCGCCCACCGTAGCAGCCTCTACGCGCATCGTCCATCACCGATCGGTGAACATACCTGACACATCCTTCATCTCTAGCATGATCACACCCGCCTCCTCTAGCTCGCCCTCTATCTCCTTCTCGACCTCCGCAGCAGGCGTAGCGAGCCCGTCGCTGTGATACTCGACACGGTCATACGTGCCGTGTGCGCCACGGACTAGGAGCACCTCGTTCCCGCGGGTGAGCGCGGCCGAGCACGTCGCGCGGATGCAGAAGTCGCTCTGGAGGCCGACCATGACGATCTGCGCACTAGGGGGCACGAGCGCGTCGAGGTCCGTGCCCGCGAACGCGTTGTTCTTGCGCTTGTCGACGACGAACTCGCCCGGGAGCGGCGCGTGGACGAGCTCCCACCCGCGCGTGCCCGGCTCGTCAGCCTCGCCCGCGTCGCCGCAGTTGCGGATGTGCACGATGCGCGGGGGCGGGGTCGTGGCTCGCGCCTGCGCGAGGACGGCGGCGATGTTGGCCCCGACGGACACGCCGGCGGGGATGCCAGCTGGAGGGGCGAGGAACATGTTCTCCTGGACGTCGAGGACAACGAGGACGCGCTTCGGCTCGGAGGATGCTGCGGTGGGTGCGAGCCCGGAGGAGGACATGATGTCTAGTTTTGAACGAGGTGGCCTGGGGAGAGGTGGGAGATGGACAGAAGACAAGCGAGGTTTATATGGAAGCAAGGATGAGGTGAATATCGGTATGTCGAGTCATGGCGAGCCCGCCCATGGTGGACGCTCGATCCCCGCCCGCGCAGTCTCTCAAGCCAATGCGGAAGGTCTGGACTCCGTGACGTCATAAACTACTCGCCGCTTCTCTTCCGCTCCCCGCCCCCGCCCACTCTCTTCGGTCTCACGCGCGGCGGTATTCACATCCTACCAGAAAGGTAAATCGCCCCGATCATCCGGTCTTCCGCCCTGCTAGTTTCTCACAAGCAACGGAAGCTAAGGTGAAATAAGTTCCCCGACCGCCCACCGCTCATGTGCACCGTTCAAAGCAGAACAGATCGCGGGGTTGCGGTGGGTCTGGAGAGTCCAACTGACTCTAAATTCAAAGCCAAACCAGGCATGTAATAGTGCATATGACAACTGTACAGAGTACAAATAGTGACACGGGCGTGTTGGCCGCTGAAGCATAGTGACCCCCCCCCCCCGGGTCAATTGACTGGGGCACGTCTCCAGGTACCATCCCAGAAGTGCCCGTCCTACATACTGTTTCGCGCCCTCAATCCTCCGCGCCGGGAACGACCAGGCACAGTCCCTGAAACGCATCTCCGTGCATTTCGACAGGCAAACTGAATGATCGGCCCTTAAATATCAAGGTCGACATACGGAATCACTGCAGGCGCCCCGAGACATCCTTTTATGCCTTCACCTCCCCGCCCTTCACCCTCTCGAGGTTCGGGGCGCTTCCCCCCGCGCCCCAGAAGTATGAATCGCCCGACCATGCGCCCCAAAATGCTCCGGCGTGGGCAACGCGGTCTTCACCGCGTCGTCGCGACGCGGATCTTCGAGCGTGGAACACGTAGACGGGGAGTCCGCACGACACGGGGCGGGGACTTGATTGCGCGCTAGCACGCCATGGGGAGACCGTCCGGGGAAGAAAGAGGGTGTTGGAGAGGCGAGGGTATCAGGGCCGGTCTCCGTAGGTACGAGGGAGGCAAGGCCGCTTGGGCGGGAAGGAAGCGCTGGTCCACTAAGGTACGCACAGGGCGTGATATGGGAGAGTTGGTTCCGACGGGGCTTCGCGATGTTGGAAGGATGGCGTAGGTATTCAGGGGACGTGGTCTTCTGTAACAAGCGTCCAGGCCGCGACATCGGGTGACACACAGAACCGGCTGTGTGCGTCGGGGGACTGTTCGGCGAATCCGGCGAAGGCCCATACACGTCTTATAGTGAGTTGGAGGCGCAACAACAGTCGACAGCATAATTTCGACAGCGTAGTGTGGTATACAACAGGGATAGCTAGAGACAGCACTAGTCCGATGCGACGTGAGTGATACCTACAGCGAAGTCAGCATCAGTTGATAGCGGGGACGAAGGCAAGAAGGTGCTCACATAGTTTGTAGGATACAACATAAGACGAAGGAAGCTTAACGAGGCCGCCTTCAACCTACTCCTCCATCTCAGGATATTGAAGGTCCCACGCGGGGGATGGCGGAGGCAGCGCACCAACGGATGAGCGACTGCTGCTGGAGGGCGCCGAGGATCCCTGCGATCTTCGCGGGTCTGCCGTCGAGTGCGCCGACGGTCGAGCAGGAAGCGGGTGTTGAGGACGCGCTCGAGGAGGCTGTTGAGGACGTGCAGGTAGCGGATGCTGAAGCTGCGCGGGGCGGGAGGCCGCACCACCGAGCGACGATTTCGCTTGCATCTCTGTGAGAATTGACATGACATCGACTTCGGGCGCCGCCTGCGCTCGTGCAACGCCCGCGGGCGCTCGTCGTTGCACGATGTTCGTCGTGTGTGGGATAGGCTCGGGAGTGGGTGCCCGTGGGGCGGGGCGGCGGGACGGACCGGCGACGGGAGGGGCCCTGTCAGCGTTCGAGGCACGTCGGCGTCGGGGTTTGCTCTCCCGCTCCTCGCCGCTGTGTTTGCGCTTCTTGGGATGGACCAGCGTGGCTCCCTCGGGGATGTTTTCGTTGTCGCCGCCGAAATGAATGGGCTCCGGCCAATGCCACAAGTCATCCGTGTCTTCGAATCTGCTCCGGCGCGGGATGGGGCGTTGGCCGGGTATACGCTGAGGGGTTGGTCGGATGTTGGTACTGGGGGCGGACGATCGCCAATTGAATGACTTACGCTCAGTCGAAATTTGCACACCAAGAAGCCGCTCTTTCCTTCGCCCTGCCAAGCTTCCTCGACGACGTACAGCCCATCATATCGATACCCCTCCAGAGGGGCGTAATCGGTGCGCAGGCCATGACCGCGCACGACCCGGACGGGTTTGCCGGTGTGCGACGACGTCTACCCAGGTCTTCATGAGTGCGATGCACGAGATGGAATGGAATCGAGAACGTACGCGGAGAGAAGCGTTCAGAGGGTTGCTCCAACTCTGGTCGCACGTCTGGGGGCCATCGCGGGGCTTGAGAGAAGCGAAATGAGCGAGGGTGAAACGTGACTCGTACAGACGTACCTTTTCACCGTCAACGTCGCGGCCTCCACAACCCGTGTATATGCTGCGAAGGGGGAATATGAATCTCCTGCAATCGGGGTTCGATTATGAGTAGAGACACTTACAACGCGTCCCCGCTGTCTCTGTCATCCTCGTATCCCCCGGACATAACGAGGCTAAAACACCCTTCGTGTTCTCGGCCGTATATGCCGGCCATGACACTCGGGTGGACCGCGCAACGAGATACGAACAACCTGCGTGGGCGCGCGCGCGCGCGGGTTGACGGCGAATGTGGTTCGTGATCGCGGGAGTAAGGAAAGTTGAGCCCCGCGCGCGTCCTAGGTTTACGAAGTCCACTCACCTGTTCTCGAACGTGGATCCCACTGGGATACCCGGGATGTTACCGAATACGTCTCTGCAGCCAGGGCGATCCAGTGCCGGAACCGGTGCCGGAAATGAGCGCATAATCGGGATAGAGAAACGAGGCACTCACGCGCGATGTGCGCTCTCGAAGATCGGTTTCACTTTGAATACCATTTCTGAGCGGTACGAGGTGTGGGCCTGGGTAGAATAATGAAGATGGCGATAGTGGTGGTGGTGGTATGAAGAAGAGAGAGATCGCGTTCAAACCGTGTTCTCAGGCCATCTAAATCGAGTCTGAATCGAGAGTGCGCGAGTCAATCGCGTAAGACCGTTACTTAGTCATCTTGTCGCGCATCGTGGATCCCACGTGGCGACCAGAAGGGCGCTATCGTCGTAAATCACCGCTCAACTTTCCCAGCCTATTAGTGCAAAAACGGGGTCGGGCTCCCGGACGACAAACGACTTGAAGCATCATAACGGCGGGCTGGTAAAAATGCGGGGCACATTATACACATTAACGACAGGCACGATGCAGCGCGGACGGTACGTAGTACAGGGCGGAAAGACCGTATGGTACAACATCAAGAACAGTGCATGCGAGAGGTGCATTAGTCCGTGGTGAATGGCGACAATTACGATGTGCGGTGTTCCGTGAGTGGGATCGTGGTAGTATGCAAGTGGAGCGGTATGGGTTTGTAGTGCTGGACGACGGCGACGGAACGTGGGCCACGGGAGCAAAGAGAGATTGGAAAATGAGCGAGGGAAAAAGACGTCTTCGAGGAAGCACTGGTGTAGATGGGTGTGGGAGGGACGTAACGGCGCGACATTATGGTATCATCCGGAAAGACGAAACACTATCCAACAGAAAGAGAAGATGAAGAAGCAACGAAAGTTATAACTGGAACGCATCACCGCACAAAATGAAGCGCGGAAAAACGAGAGAGAGAGCGCCGCCTCACCTTCTAACGTAGGTAAACGTGCTCTGAGCCACCGCCGCATGTCACTGCCCTCACTGCCAATACAGTACCGGCGGCGGCGTGGCGGCCTGGAAGTGCGCACCTGGATGTGCCGCAGTGGACGACGGTGCCCAGCTCTGTGTCCCATCGGTCCACCTGATGAGCACGCGTGGCCAAGAAGTCAGTGCAGGGCACTCACCCGTCGCGCGCCGTGCGTCTGCCACGGCATCCTCTCGTGCGCGGTGCTGTCCAGCCCCAGCGCATCGAGTCCCATATTCTGCGCCTGAGCCCGGCTCGAGCCCGCGGCAAGTCCTGGGTTCGTCGCGACACTCACGCGCCGCGCGTGGCCGACCTGCTGGTCCCGCGGGGCCACATACGGAAACTCGTCTTCGGGTGCAGACCGCGGCGCAGCGGAGGTGGAGAGCGACCGCGCGAGTTCGCTCGCGTGCGCGACATGAGGTTGCGATTGGGATTGGGTGCGCGACTGCATCCTTGGCTGGGTCGCGTCGGAATCGAGGCCGTTGGAGGTTTCTCCGTGGGGATACGCGGAGCTGCTGAAGCTCACGAACGCGCGGGGCGTCGCGTCGTCGCCCGTAGGTGCGAAGACTGGGACAGGGCCTGGGGCGTACTGTGGGAACATGGCCGCGTGCGCGGCTGTAGAGTCGACGGGGCTGAGCATTGGCCATGTGGGCTGGCCCATGGGATATACGGGCGCGTACCCCATCGCCATTGGCGGTTGCGTCCATGAAGCATGCCACGTATCCCAGGGGTTGGTGAAGGCGACAGCGGGCGGAGATTGGGCGAAATGGGGGTGGGGGATTGAGATAGGCAGGGGAAGTGGTCGTGGCGGGGGTGCAGGGAGGGCGAGCACCGGCTGGGGTGGCATGTCGAAGAAAAACACACCGTTGTACGACACAGCGCCGCGCGGTACAGTCTCTTGCTGCGTGAGAGGGGGCGCGAGTGTAGTAGTGGCCGAAATCGCCGGAGAGGAAGGGGAGGAGTTGGAGATGTAAGGTTCAGGGTGCTTGTATGGACAGAGGGGGCCTCGACGGCAGTTAGGCCACGAGAGGCATGGCGTGTGCTGGGCGACTAGATGGGGGTGAACATTAGCGATGCTTAGGAAACAACCCCGAGCGACTTACAAAGGTGTACTGCGACAGGATGCATGTACTGGCAATCCTGAACATGGCAGAGACCCTGGACGAACGCCCAGCAGTGACTGTGCTTGCTGCCCGCCTTTCCGCGCTCGACACGGTCGCCGCCTAGCCCGCCGCCCGAGCGGCGTCCAGCGAACCGGACGTCGTTCTTCGCGAACTCCGCCAGCGTGAGATCGTGGATGCTGTCGGTTATCAAGCAGCGTTAGCTTCATGAACAGCGCAAATGAAAGACGAGAAGCACGCACTAATTACACTCGGTGTCGAGCGGGCACCAGCCGCCGTTCTTCAGGAAGTGCCGACAGAGCGTCGTCCGCCAGGAGAGGGGCCGGTAACGGATCCGGGAGGTAGACGCTTGGGGCGCAGCAGCAACTCTTGAGGGCGGAGGTGCGCCCCAGCTGTACGCGGCGTACTCGGAGCTGGTGTTCGTCGCCGGAGACAGCGATGGCCACAGCGGCGGAGAGAACGTTGAGGTGGATAGCTGGTCATCGATGCTTTGCTGACTTGTCTGCTATACGGATACGCATGCGTCAGCACAATCGGAGCTTGCATTCTTAAAGAACCCGGGCCTCTCACCGAGGAGGGCAGTCCTCCGACGATGTTACCCGTCTGGATGAACTCGGGGGACGCATGCAAGTAGTTGCATCGTTCGCCCTGCGGGCAGTGGCCGAGTGCGTAGTTCCGACAGAGTTTAGCTAAGGGCCGTCAGCACGGTGTCTAGTGCGCGGGAAAACGGAAGGAGAGAAGCAGCGACCACTCACTTCGAAATCGGCCACGGCGGGACGCCATAGTTCGTCACGAAAGGTTGCTGGAAGGGAGGAGAGAGAGAGGGAGGAGGGTCAATTGTCTGACCCGGACGCGCGCTTGATACTTATATGCGAGTCCTGGAGAGAGTGAAAGGTCGGATATGAACTTGTCGCAGCCCCGCGCGCACGTGCTACTCACGCGAGGATACAGAGCTTGGTCTCCGGCTATGATGTAGCTGCGCGCGTGAGTCCTTCGAGGCGATATTGTTTTATGCAGCGTTCATGGAGCCATCTCCGGCCCAGCGAGCTGCTCGAGTGCCGGAATGAGTGACAGGAGGCGGTGCGAGGCCCATGACGGAGGTCGAAATCGACGACCGGAGGGACTCTCCCCAGGCGAGAAAAAAATTGGAGCTGGGGCGGAGGAAAGCAGAGTGAACAGCCATACACAGGAGAGAGGGCGGGGGGAGTCATTCACCTGCGCGAGGGCATGAAAAGCTCTGCAGACACCACCAACACGCCGTTTACACGAGTGCCCTCGAGAGCTACTTTCGGCTGAGTCAGCACACAGGCGCCGGGCACACCTCCTCGAGGCGGCTCGGCATGTTCCTGGCATGCTTATGTGAGTACAATTCAGGGCGTGCGCTCGCCGGGGTACCCCATTGCCCGTGCTCTACACCGCCGCCCACTCCCAACTTGTCGATGCATTTGAGACCTCCGCAGAAGAGGGGCGGAGAGAGGTTGAATATATAGATAGGCGGGAATGTGCAAGAACGAGGGGATTTAACTTTTGATCGAAGTACTTAGTGAGCGTGGTACTATCCTCGCGCCGTAAGCGCCAGAACGGAGTGAGGCCATGCTGGCAGCTGGCTGCTGAGCTCATATCGATGGCGTATTGTCGGGGGGACTTTCCACCCGACGCTGTGTCGCACCCCGCCCCGCACGAGTTCTCCCCGTGGCCTCTCGCGCGTGTCCTCTGACGCAATCGCCCCGAGCCTGTTCCTGGTCGCAGCAAAAGCGGCCGGGCACAGGGATGGAAAACGGTGCCCGGGTGAGCCCGCGCGCGACCCTTCCACCCACCCCCGGTTAATCTTTGTCAATCAGACCGGGAGGCGCGGACCAGGTCGGCCGCTGCTTCACGAAACATTCCTCACCTTCCAGAACCGCTCCCGACGCTGAGGAGTTTGAATGTGCACTCGGCGCACACAAGTGCAAACGAAATGCCAAAAAGCACCGCGGCGGGGTGGTCTGACGGGCGTCCGACGACATGGCAGGATCGCAGCGGGTCGGAATCCGCGCTGCGCCATAATTGTTCGCGTGCTACGCCCCTTTCGGTCTTGCGGCCAAGACTAGAATTACTTGGGCGCGTGCGGAGATGTCCGACGTCTTATCCATGCAATGTCCACCCATCCGTGATCAGTGGTGGTGGTCCCTGCCCGAAGGCACGCGAGCTACCTCTGCCCCGCTGTACATTAAATCTAGTTCAGCGTCGGATATGAAAGAGAGCGGAGGATCTACGCACCGCGAACCCCGCTGCGGGGCATCGAGGCCCCCCCGCTCGCTCCGGAGCCCGGTGCACTTCATAGGAGGCACGGCTGAACTGAAGAGCCCCAGACATAGGTCTCGGATAATTAGAGAGTTCGGCTTCCCAGCGGATGCTGTCCTCGAAGCGTGTTAGCTTTGATCTCCACGAATACCCTGCCAAGGTCGCCACTCACTCCTGCCCAGGGACACCCACGGTTGGGCCCGACGCGGCGGCAGCAACGAAGAGGGGCACACGTACAACGGCCGAACCACCGCAGTCGCGGCGACGTGATATCTCGCCGTGCGTCGTTTCAGGCGGCTGGATGGCGGACGCGGCGCAGACGGTGCGCAGACTATGCGGCAGCCCGGCAGAGGTAGAATTACAACAACATCATATTGAACGTGCGAGTGACAGCGACAGCGGTGACAACAAATCTTATCCTGCCAGACACCAATGGGACCCCCGGGAGAAGATCAGCGTTCAGTTCGGGCGGAAGCGAAGAAATGGCGGGGAGGTACTCACCAGACAGACCCGAACCGGCGAGCGAGCGGACGCAGGGTGACGACTCCACGACATGGGTGGCTTCGTGAGTAGTGGTGTGTGAGGGCGCGCGCGGGGAAGGGGTATGGTAGCGAGCGAACAACGGGCGGTGAGGTAGGGACGGGCGGCAGCGTGATATTACAAGCAGCAGGAGGGGAGTGCGGGCTGCAAATGTGTGGTTATGCGGAGTGTGCGGGACGAGGGAGAGGAATATGTGAGGGCTATGTAAAATGCAAATATGTACAGTAGAAGTGGGTGCGAGCAGCGTCTATTTTCCGAGATGCAAGTGCGAGACGGAGAAATCAAAGCCACCAGACGGGACGGGCGCGTGGGAGAGGGGGAGGCCGAAACGGGACGGGAGACGAGTCGGAGCGGGGTAACCGGGGACGGGAGATGGGCGCACAACTTGTCGTGTGGCATGCATTGGACAGGAGGGGGAGGCCAGGAGATGGCGGCCGGAAGACGTGAGGGTGTGGAGGTTGCGTGAGTCCGTTTCTCGACAGCATAAGGATATGTCACAGCGGTGCGGGCGGGTGATTCGGGGGACGGGGCACAACATAAAATAAACTTATGCATAAAGAGCGCGAATGTCCTGCGGCATGGGGGCGTGGATCCGGGTCGTGTCGGAGACGAGAGACGGGCGATGCATGGGCGGAGGCGAGGTAGGGGCCCCGCGCGGGCGGGCGCGAGGCCGACGGCGGGCACGAGGGTGTCGATGGGGATGGGGTGCGCGGTGATGCTGGCAGGGGCGTCAGGAGAGGGAGCGAGAGTGCGCGCGATTCGCACGATTGGCATGCCCAAGCCAGCACGGCGCGGCGAGCGAGGGCGGGAGCATTATTGTGAAACGTAGGGTAACTGCGGACAGGCGTGTCAGTCAGATCTGCGACGCTGATGCGGACTGACGGCGGCGCGATGCGCGCGGTGGCGCCCGCCCGCGCGCCGCGTCAGAGCCGCGCGCGCGCGTCCCGCCGCGCCACGGCAGGCACACGACTTACCTGAGAGCTGTAGAGTCTGCGACAGGGCGCGCTGTCCGCCCCTCCGTCCGCGTCGGCCTCCCGCCAGCCTGCGCGCTCGCGCTCGCGTCGGTGCGACGAGCGCTAAAGCGTGAAGCGGGCGCCAGTGCCGAGCGCGGACGGGGCCGGGAGTCATAACGCCAGGCTGCTCATCTCTGGCGCGCCTGGGAGGACCGCCCCGGGGTGCAGCGCCGCCTGGTGCCTCATTGAGGAGCATACCGGGCGAGGATTTGCCAGGAAGTCGGCGGGGCCGGATATCTGGTGGCGTTTCCGCGCGGGCAGCGAAGACAGATCCTTGAGCGTCATCGCGGCGGTGAACATCAAAATGCTACTACGCACAGTCTCGAATCACTCACTTCGAACGCGGTTTGGTCTACAGGGGGAGAGGAGTGGCGCGTTAGCGGACTGAAGGAAAATGATAGATTGCGCGGGGCGGGGGAACAGAACGCACTCTGCATCTCCTCCCAGCTTCGTGGGTGCTTGCGTTCCATCTGTCCGAGCGCGTTCATCTGCATTTCCTGGGCACGCACAGCTGGAGAGAAGCTCTAAAGATAGGCAAGTGCGCGGTCAGTGCCGGCACGTCTTCCCCACAACTGCACACGCCATACCTGATCAACTGAGCCCAGCTCGTGGTGCCCGCGGGGAACATCAGCAACGCCCATCGCATCGCCGTGGGACCACTGCATTTCCCTCATAGTCTTCCATGCCGCAACGTTGTCCTGCAAGGCCACATGGCTGTTGGGTCTGCGTGAATACAAGGTGCTCAGCCGGGCTGTCCACGAAGCGGACCCGTGGGGAACCTGGACACTCACATCCCGTTCATGACCTCGTCGTGCGACTGTGATGTGCTTGCCCGAGAATCGGAGCGCTCAAGTGTGTTTTGTATGTCGTCGACGAGGGGTGATTGTTTTGTGGACCCACTTGGGGCTGCGGGGGAGAGCGGGTCGTGTCAGCGCAAGTGTGTCAGGTGGGCGCTGCCGCGTGGCCCGCAGGCGATGAGACGTACAGTCCATATAGTCCGTGCGGAAGCTCTCGGCGAGCGAGGCCACTGGGGCACGTTAGAAGACCGGGAAGCTATGACAGCCGCCTGAGACACTCACTCAGTGCATCCCGGCGCTCTTCGAGCATGCTGAGCTGCTGCCGGGCTTGCGTCTCAGCGTCCATGCAGGCTGTGTACCTTGCAAATGACTCCTGTGTGTCTCGTTGTGCACGGGCGAACGCCGACCTCGCACTCGCCAGGTTTCGACCTGCGTGGGGAAGAGGTGGGTGTCAGCGTGGGGTGGGTAAAAAATAATACGGCAGGGGACACACGATTAAGGTTCACTTCGTTCAGCAGCGAGTGCGACGTCCCGGCTTCGTTGCCATCGATAGGTGGCGTCGAGTCGTCCTCGTTCCCGTCCGCTGTCATGCTGTCATGAGCTACGCACGCCGCGCGCGCCGGGGGTGGACGTACGCTTGTCAGAAAATCCTATGCAGTTCCCGAGCGATATTGACGGCGACGAACCGACGGAAATCTTGGAGGAGAACGCCTGATCGACGCCGGTCGGTCGGTTTTGACCGAGGGCGCGGCGGAGGCGAGGGTTGTGTGGAGCACCGGCTGCTTGTCGCTCGATAAACTTGCGGAGGAAGGTGAGCTCGATGTTGTCGGGCATGATGTACGGCGGGCCTTGGATCTCGCCCTTCTGCATGAGGACCTCGAGGTGGGACATGACCTTGTCCTTGAGCTGTTGTAGCCACTCGTGGAGCTCCATGTGATCTTGGTCGGCGCGCGCATCGTAGTCTTGCCGGCGGCGGGCCTTGCGCCAGTATGTCTTGGTGAGCTTGAGCGCGCGGTTGACCTCGCAGTCGAGGGTGCGGTACCAGTCGCTAGCCTGGCGGTTGAGCTTGACGGCGAGGACACCGGGTTGAACGCGCAGCTGCAGCAAACAGCGACCCTCGGAGTCGGGGGAGCCCAGAACGCCCTTCTGGCCCTGGTTGCCCCGAGTGGCACCGCGGGAAACGTTACCGAGCTCTGGCCAGGGGAGGTCGTCTGTTAGCATGAGTAGAGGGGGGGAAGCCGTGCTCGCGAGTATGTTGGCGATAGTGGACGGAGAGTGGAAAGCGGGATAGCGAGAGGGACGGCGGCGAAGAAGTTGACAGAGAGCTGGGCAGCGGCACGGTTTTGTCTTAGACTGAAAGCGTGTGGGAGCGCATCTAGGGGCCCTTCGACTTCCTTTAGCTCGCGAGTGATGGTAGGACGGCAACTAGGTGTGGGCACTGCCAGAGATCCTGAGCGCGATCCTGAAGTGTGGCCCGGCTTGATCCATCAAACAGCTGGGAACTGGCAAACGCGGGGTCAAGAAGTTTCGCAGCCGCGCTCCTCCCAGAATCTCCCCCATTTCGCCACCGCGAGCGTCATCACATCATTGCCTATTTCGGTGCTAGCCGCAACAGAAGCGATTCGCTAGTCTTCGTTTGGCAGATTGTTGCGAAGTGATGTTGTGTCCATGCCAAAACCATCGCCTTTGTACACAACTTTCACCATTTCACCGACCTCTCTCACTGACGGCGGCAGCAGTAGGTACCAGGAGCATTCAGCACACGACGTCTGTCCGTCGTTCGGCACCGCGTCCACTGGCACCGCTACTCGTCCAAAGGTGGTTGCCGTTCTCTACCAGCCCCCTCGCGAGACGGGGCCGCCGTCGGCACTCACAACCTGTAGCTCAGTTGCGCGACACGCAAGACAGCGGCGGGCGTCGGACGGAGAGCGGACGTCTGGGCTCTCGAGACAATTGCCCGTCCCGACTCCAACAAATATGATGCACCATCAGGGACAGCATCATCGCATCAACTGGGCCTGCCGTATACCTCCTGCGTCCCGGCGTCCAGATTTACTGGGTTCCCGGTGTAAAGCACAACGCCCATGGAAACGCCTTCTCACTCTGCCGCCACAGAAAGTCGAGAGAAAAAAAACAAGGAAGACAAACGCACCTCACTTCGCGCGGAGAAACACGAGGTTGGGCTCACTTGGTGGGCGCGGGCCGGTATGCGCCCTCGGGGGCCGGGGGGTTCCAGGGGCGTCCGACGGGGGTTTGTCTCGGAGTGGTGTCGGGGGCAGGCCGCAGTGCGCCATTCGGAGCGCGATCGGCCCCAAAAATCCAATGTTGGGCCTGGGAGCCCCAGGGAGTGAGCGGCAATCTCAACGCAGTCGTGGATAACGCCAACCTTTGATGCGCCTCGATCCGCCCTGCCCCCCGCCGCGACACGACACGTCGGGACGAGCCACAACAGGCGCCCGTCAGCCCCCCAGTGACCAACACAGGATCAGCGCCGGCCAGTGCCGGCAACCGCCGACGGGGCGCTGCCATTCTCGGTGCCTGGGCCGAGGCCGCCCGCCGTCCCTCCCCGGAGTGCAGGGGCGACGGCGCGGAAAACGTTTATGCTACCTTCTAGCTAAGCCTAACAAGTCCCCAGGGCAAAAACAACCTTCAGAACCACCCATGCGCCCTCCGCGGGCCTCCGGGAGCTCCGGCCCTGGCGGAACGTGCCATTCGAACGCCAAACCTAGTGGAAGCCGCCCATCCCGAAAAAGGTAACCCAGAATGCTCGGCCGCCCGCTTGCGGCGGCCGCAGCGGAGGCACCCTCATCCCGACGTAAGTGCCCCCCTCGCCTGGGCGGGACGCGATCCGGATGCTGACGCCTGAGAAATTTGAGAGGGCAGCCTCCCCACCGATTCGCCCTCCGCAGACACGGTAGAGAGGCCTGGAACTTGCTATCACGTCGCCCAGGGCCCATCACTACCGACTGATCACTGTGTAAACGGACCCTGCCATAATAGAAGCCCTGAGGTCTCCTCTCAGTTCACGGGATGATCAACTGAATGACAACGACAGGCCTCAAGGCATGATCAGCTTTTTTGTATGAACCTTGGCTAAACTCCACCGCAACGGACGCCTCATGTGGAATATTTCTGTTTATTTTGTGCCTTGAAGCCTAAGCCCAAGCCTCCTGACTGGGCAGCTTGAAGCTGACCAAATTTCGGCTGCTCGTAGGCTCGGGCGCGACTTATTTATGTCCCACCGCGAGGGCGTGCTTCCCAATAGTTCAGGTGGTGGATAAGGTTTGGGCCATCCAGGTCGTTAGAATTGTGTATCAACGCTTTTATGCAGAGCTTTGTGAGAAGACTCGCCACGCGAGGGGTCGCGAGGGTACCCGCGGGCTCGCGCGCTTGCGAACTCTGCTGCCATCACGTCGATGTGTCAGGCAGGTGCCCAGCAGCCAACCGGGACATGCTCCTGACTAGCCGTCGGGGAAGAATCGCTGCTACCCACACCCGCCGCACAGCCCGACGCGGGGAGAGTACCGTCTGTATTTCCTCGACGGGGACAGGAAGAGCGAAGCCCCCAGTCGCGGAGCCGACTACACAGCAAACCGGGATCGCCATTGCGGCTGCCTGCTCGGATGTGGGGACGCTCAGTACTTCACCAGCCAATGCACGCCGCGCAGGAACCCGGGCCGCGATCAGGAAGGAGATCTGATTTTGACGGAAGCTCACGATCATTAAGTTCGATGCCGGCGCGCTAGATATCGGCTCCTGCCAGGGCTGGAAGCGCCGCTTGTCGGCCTCCGCGATCCGTCACTTCCCGCGATTCGCTCGTTCTCTTCCGCATTGAGCACGACGTCGGGGGGGGGGGGGGGGCGAATCACAGGGTGACTCGTTCATAGATCACGGCAAACCTGCCAACGCAACAGAGATGATTTGCATAAGCCGGAGAGCGGTATGGAGATCAGCTTTCTTCGACGCTTCTCTCTCTGCGACCCTCGGGTCGTCTGTGTTGCGTGATCAAAATCGAGAGGATGTATTGACGGGACCACCGGGGCTATCAGCCCTCGACAACGTTCCGCTTCTACCCAGCGGACCAGAGCCACCCGCCCCCAGCCCGGAGAGGTTCGATGTCCGGCGCTGCGGCTTCTCCTGCGGGAGCACGGTCAGAAGCCATGCCAACATATTGCGTGCGCCGCGCCAGCTGGCACACCGCCTCCCGCGCGAAGGTGGCTCGGACGAGCGTGGAGCGAGGTGAGGCAGCGACGAGGGCATGGAGGAGGGGCTTCTCGAGTTCTTGAGGCTGTTGATGGGCCTGCCGACGGGTGTCTGGGCGTGTGCGGGTGGATAGGCAGCTTCGACGGGATCTCGAGGGACGCTGCTGGCCGTCGGTGTTGGAGTGCTGCAGGTGCTCCGGCGAGGCGGTGAACGAGGCCGCGAGGGGCCGCGGGGGGTCTTCAGACCAACTGGGTATCTCATCAGTGCGAGATTCGCGCACGGGTCCAAGGAAGCGGGGGAGGTCTCACGGTGTCTGGCCCCTGGCGCCGTAGTAGCCATACTTTGTCTATGGGGCGACTTTTTTCGGCGGCTGGAGCGCACAAGAGATTCCGGAGTATGGAAACGGCAGCAGGGTTGTGATCTTGGGCGGGCGTAGGATAGAAGGTGAAGAGCGACGGGCGGAGAGCCGCGCGACCGGAGGGTGGCCATGGTAAGGATTTGGTCTGGTCTTTGTTCCTGGGCGCATGATGCTGAGAGCCCGGCAGACACACTGCTGACCCATTTAGAAAAGACGGATTATACGTCAGTCAACGCAAGGTTATGGGACTCACGCGAGTCGGCGAAATTGGCTAGAAGGGGCACATGAGGGTGGCTTGTCGGTGTCGGCTTCTCTTGTGTGGCTGAATGTGTGGGTCCTGCGCGTTGTAGTAAACATAGAAGTGTTACGTACTGCAATTTAATACCCCATTTCTCACTCGGGCGGGAGTACGCCACATATCAACCGCCTAACGCGGGAGAACAAGGGTGGAAAGACTTGCGATCCAGGCAGTACCGACTGGTGGTACGCCTGCTCTGTCATCCGCCGTGTATTCGGAGGACCGAAGCTACGGTCTCGTCTATGTCTATTCATTGGGGCTATTCTGGATGTGCTCCCTCGCCTGTGGAGTGAGATAGAAGATGTCGGCTAGGAACAGAAGTGGTCAAAGGGCCACTGTGGACGTACCCTACTTCGCGGAAACACGTCGTGGTCCGACTTTACTTGGTCGGCGACGAGAGGCACGGATCAGGTTCATGTGACGTGGACAGTATAGCGCACGGCGGGCCTCCCCCTCCACTCCTCTCAGGGTCGCACGCGGTGATGCCGACATCGGGTCGTGCCGAGCCGCCCGTTAACCATACTTCGGCCGTAGAAGCGAGCGGTATGAGTATCTTGACGTTGCACGTCTCGCACGCTCCCCCGACGCCGCCTTGTCGGATCTTTGACTGTCTGAGCCCATGACCTGGCCTGCGTATGGAGCTGCGTCGGGGAACTACGAAGCGGCCGGGGGCGTGGTGTAGAGCCTGGGCGCCGTATGATGCGGACATCACGATCCCGGGGGCACAGACGGCGGAGACCGGATGTGCGAGTCGAGATGGGTGGCTAGGGGGCGGGGTGGTTGCATCGTGGGGCGGGTTGCAAGATGGGGGCGGGTGTCTTGTCTGAATGGAGGTACCACACCGCACGTCGTGCAGGGCTGCCGAGCTCGGGGGCGTGGATGTCTGAGCATCGACCTTCCACATTGTTCGATGTCCTCCGCAAGCGGCGTGTCCGAAAGAACATGTGGCCTGTCTCATAGTGCTGAATGCAGACGCAACGTGGACAGGTCAAGGAAACAGCAAGCCAGAAAATGTGCGATGGGGGAGGAGCGCCGTCTGGGCGTCGCAAGTTTCAGTGTTGGCGCCCATATTGTGTTGGCTGGACGTTGAAACTGATGCTACCGGGATTAGGTGCAACATTGAGCTGTTGAATGCTCTACACTCCAGGTAAGGTGATGGAGACGTCCATACTTGTCTACAGCCACACACCTGAAGTCAAACGTGTACCATAGTCACTTTGCCCCAACACTGATGGGGGGGCGCGCTCCATCCCAGTTAATCCTCCCCCACCAGGGCAACGACGGCGGGCCTATACAACCGCTCAGAAGAATGAGCTGTCGCATGTCTACTGAGCCACCTAGTCGTCAGAAGGTATGCCGGAGAGACTTGTGGGTGGAACGGCCCCAACGCACCTCGTAAACCCTGCCATTGTCCATACTCAGGCTGCATCGTTGCCGACGACCTCATCTGCCATTATGCGGTGCGCACCGGCAGCTCGAGAGATCAATGACATAACAGCCCGCCCAAAAGGGGTCTGTGAGCGAAAGCGAGTGCTTTCAGAACAAAATGATGAGATGGACACCGAAGCTAGGCGGATGCGCGCGACTTACCCCGACCATAGCCATATAGCGCGGGCACAGTCGTGTCGTTCCGCCGGTAGATGGATGTCGAGAAGAGGGTTCACAGCCCCTCAGTTCCGATACACGCGCGTATGGATGCGAGGCACGGGATGGGAGAGTGGCGAGTTTGCTGGGGGTCTCGGGGAGGTGGCAGGTCTCGCCGCGTAACAAAAGAAAATGACAGCTGAGGACGTGTGCGGGACCTGACCGCAGTCTGAGTTGGGGCCTTTGCTCTGCCAGCGGAGTCCGACGGGTGCACCGGAGCAGGCAGGGTGCGGAGCCCGAGCATTCGCTCGCCGAAAGTCTGAGTTTGTTGGGGACACCACGGAGGGCGGGATGCCGTACGGCTTCCCATCTTCTGGGCGGCGCGCGTCGCACGGGAATTGGCTCGCGCTCCGGCGGCGTCACCCAGACTGCTATACGGGGAGCCGCATGAGACCGAGCGGTGATGGACTGCAGTTCCAGGTACTTTCGTGTCCGTTAGGATAAGCGGAGAGGTCGCCCTTTTGGTGTGGGGTGGGCGCGCGCAAACATTGGGACATGAGTTTCCGGAGCCGGAGACCACACTCGACACTCATTCGGCGCGTGCACGAGCAGCACGAGGTGAGATTGCACTCCGCCTTGCTTCTTGCGGCGGATGTGCGGAGACTCGTGTTCCGCAAGTTTTTCATGCCCAGGCGGAAGCTCCCATGACATTCATAGCGACAAGCCCGTGCGGGATCCGCAATGCCTTAGTGGAGGAAGACGAAGAACTTTAGATGACAAGACAGCCTTGTTTCCAACATTTCGCTTGACTGCGTACCTGACCATCGAACCTAAGCCGGTGCCCAGCTCCGCCCGCCCAGCCCGCTCACCCATGAATTAGCCACGCGCAATCCGGATAGCCTTCTTTGTCCACGTTTGTAAGCCCGAGCACCTTTACAGCTCCTAGCGTGCACGAAGTGGTACTCCACTCCCAAAACCGTTTTGATGAATTCCTACATCCGAACGCAGCGGAGCAATCTCGCGCCCATTGCCGCCGCCACCTCGCCCATGGGAAAACGCCACAACATCCGAGTCCGCTTTCGCAGACCTAGATCAGCACACTTGCCGCGTGGGCGGGCTGATCGTGCTTGAACCCTTGCTCACGGGACTGAGAAAGGCTCACATCAGGACCGGCCGGACTCGCGCGAAGCGACACTCACCTCGCAAGAGTCCTCTCACGTGCGAGTTCGCCCGCGCGCGGTGAGAATGTTCAGGGACGTGTCCCGTCTTGCGGATGTCCGAGATGGAGCGGACGGCGGTGTGCGCGGGCGCGCGGTGCTGGCGCACAGCCGCGTCGCGCTCAGCTCGCACGGGCTGCGCCGCCGTCGGGGAGGCGGGGGCGGGGGCGCGGCCGGGAGCTGCTCGGGCGAAGTACACGGACCGTCCGCACGCTCCCGGCCACACGCTCCCGGCCACGCCCCCGCTAGGCGACGGCGTGGTGGCGCCATGGCGCCGTGACGTCCCGGATGACAGATTCGTCGCCGTGCTTCGCGCGTCCGCCGCCCTGCCCGTGTCGGTTCGGACGCGGCGACGCCTGTCCAGCCGCTCCCCAACCCCACAGCATCGGTCTTGTCGCGGCGTGCGCCACTTACCCCGCTCCCGCCGGGCAGTGTACAGCCCTGGTATGGGCAGACAGCGATCACGGTCGTCATAGAGGTCGTGGCGTTGGTAGCTCGTTGCCGGCCCGGGACAACATCATCATGTCGTGGGGGGAGGACCCACAGCCACGGGAAGCCATCGTGCGCCGATGATGTCGATGGGGATAACCCCAGAAGCATCTTCGGGGCGCTTTCTAGGTACTGCCGTGGCCGACCTCGGTCCTCAAATTCAATGCCGTATATGAGATGGGAGGTCGGGAGGTCCGCTGGTGTATGATGAACGCCTGAGAGACGTGATCTCGGCAAAATCGCTGTTTCGGAGGCATTCTGGTCAGAATTCGCGGTCATGGACGCAATACGGCGTGATGAAAGACCAACCACAACGTACAATGGTGGTTCAGTGCGGAGCACACGAAGTTTATCGCTGGTGCACGAGCGTCAAGTGATGACAAGCTGCATCTGTTGTTCGCAGAAACGTCAGTGATGGCAGGCGGGTGAAATAAGGCAAGGCGCCGGCCGGACCAATGTGCAATCTCAGAATCTTGTCAGCTTCTCCCGCGTTTCCTGTGTCCCATCGCGGAGCATGCGCGTCCGTCTGAGAAGACCTAGGGACGAACAACTTCGGTGAGCATCCTGAATGGCGGCGAGGGCGGGACGGAGCCCCTGATAGATGCCCATGTCCCTTCCGATAGCCGCATCGATATGGCGCCGTCACCAGCTTGTTATTAGTGAAACGAATGGTATCCCTATGGACCGTCGACACTCTTCTGACGATACAGCGTAGCGTTGAGCAGGAGACCGGCACATCGCAAGTGATGGACACCCTGCTCCTTTGCAAATGAGGCAGTGTATCCTTCGAGACCCCGCACCAAAACTTTCATTGATCACGGCTGCGGGATAGGAGAAGATTGGGAAGCCGCTGTGTGGAACGTCAGCACATCCCTAGCAAGACGTATTATTGCCATGTGGTACCATAGTCACGGATTCGTTCTATTGATGCCCACTCAACGACATGCCACGTAAGAGACGAACGTGAAGACGGTTGCGTCTGGATGGGTTGGCGCAAGCTCCGACTGCGGCGAGGGAAGGCGATGCCAAGCTGACAATTGCCTGGGCACACACAGGTGACCTCAAAGATAGACGTGGAGTCGAGACTGTCGGGAAACGGTGCGACAGCCCGCAGATAGCATTCAAGAGACTAACCTTCCACAGGCTTCTATCCAAGGTGCTGCGACACGCCTACAAACTGAACACCGCACGGGGTTTGAGACCTATGACACCCCCGCCCTTCCCGTCCCACCCCGGAATCGGCGCTCTGCAAACCGGACATCTAAAGGAGGCCGATCAGCAAATGTGGCTAATCTCGCATGCGATGCGGGCGGGGACGCACCGGGCAGTCATCCGCTCTGCGGGAGGGAGGGTATATGCGCCGCGCTGGAGGGTGGTCTTCACGGCAGTGAAGAGGCACTCGCCGCAGAGCACGTGGCCGCAAGGCGTGATGGTCGCGTATGTTGGCGGGGAGAAGCAGATCGGACATGTGTATGCGGCCAGTGGCTCGACTTCGTGGAGGGGGACAGTCTCAGGGGGCCGAGTGGCCCGAGCCTTCCCCTTCCCCTTAGAGCTTGAGGAGGTTTCCGAGACGCTGTCGTTGGGTGGAGGGGGAGAAGGTGCGGGGTTAGCAGACAGTGCAGCCGAGCCTTCGGCAGACCTTCTCCCGTCTGGAGCTGGTGTCACGTCGAACAGCGAGTCATTACCGGCTGTGGTACTCTGTGAGTCCGGGGGAGGGGAAGCGGCGACGGTGCTTTGTGATTGAGAAGGCTCGGAAAGCCGCTCGTCCATCGTACGGTTGTAGATAGCCAGAGCATCCTCTTCGGGCGTGCTTTCAGTAGGGGAACCGGGTGAGTGTAGAAAGGGGATTTCCCGGTGACTGGACTCGAACGGCGGACCAGCCTCGGTTGCTCTTGGAGTCAGAGATTCTGGATGGGATAATGTTAGCACGGGAATGGACGTTCACATGGGAGGGCACACCAGCAGCGGGAGTTCCGCCTCCTCCTCGCCCGGTGCTTCGTGCAGGAGAGTCATTGCTGGACCCTGTGTCAGACACGCTTTCGGAGTTGAGTTGGGTCTCAGAGGGTTCGGTTTGGGTGCGTTTCGCGGAGCTTGAAGCTGGTGCGGCTGGGAGCGGATGAGTAGGCCGGGAAGAGTTCTCTGATTAGAAGCATCAGCATGCACATTGGTAAAGCACGAAACAACGAGAGTCGGGGGACGCGGGCGATAACTCAAATGGGGGTACAGCATCGAAGCGATAGCATGCCCCAACCATTCAGTATAGGCGGGGGGAAACGCGGAAGAAAGAGGACGCATTTGCCAAGGCCCAAAAGCACCGCGACACCAGAGATTGGGGAGGGTAGCATGAGGGCGAGGGTAAAAGCACCCAGGTCGAGGCCGTCATGCCGGAGACCACACCACTAGCGGGGAGCTGGTGGTTGTAATAAGCGCGAAGAAAAGCTCACCACTCAGACGCCTTCTACGCCTCGTCCGCATGGTTTCTGCTGCCGTCGCGGGAGGTGACCCAGAATATCTCCTCTTCCTCTTGTTTGATGAGCCACTGGTGGCCGCCCCGCGTCGGAGCCCTGCTGATGAGCCGCTGCCTTCATTTTCATTTGGCAAGGCCGAATATGACAGAACAGAAGAGGATGTTGAACTGGAGCGAGATGATCCGGGATCTATGGGCGCGGAGAGCCGTCCTCTTGCAGGACGGGGGCGTAGAGAGCGGCTAGTGACCGTAGTTGGTGGGGGGAGTGGGTGCGAGGAGGATTCCTGGTCAGACATTGCTTCGCATTGGAGCTCCAGGGAGACGAAGGGGAGGTTAGGTGATGTTTAGGAAATGTCTAGGAGGCTGCCCAACACAACGTCGGCGTCGTGGTCCGGAAGGAGGACCCCAGAAGCGCCTACCGCATCTCATGCGAGCCGCGCCGTCCACGGCGCGTACGCTGCTTCTCCTCCCCCTCCACTGCCTTTTCGTATCAGCTAGCTTTTGCAGAAATGCGGAAACACTTCATCACCCATGCACTCTCCCTCAAAACAAGGTCTCTTGCCGGTGATCATCAAGCAAGTCATTGGCGTCATCGGCCTAACTCCCACCAGAATCTCCCTAATTGGCCAAGCTGTTAGAATTTGGAAGCAATCGGGGGGCAGCTTTGCATCTCTATATCTCTGAACCGGGTGTCATTTGACGCCGCCTCACAACCCGTGTGCGTATGCAGCTCCCGATAGTAAGGACAGCCCCAGGCAGGTGCAAGTGTCTTACTGGTCCAGTGAACATCCCGAGCGACTCGAACGTGCTACGGCAGGCGTCATCAGGGCTTGGGCCGTGGTGGCATTGTGCACAGAGATGATTTAGGGGTGCGTCTTCAGTGAGCTCTCATTACTCCGCCGCGCATCGAACACCGTCCCCGACATCGCCAGAAAGAGATTGTACTGCTGCTCGTCTGTGCAGATCACGTGACTAGAGCATCGCGAAGCTCGCAGCTCGCTCGCGCCACTGTGGTCAAGCGTGCACCCATAGTGCGCTTTGTTCATTGTGCTACAAGTACGCAGCCTTTTGTTTGACGGGTCTCACTCCTCCGCTTCACCCCTCTCACTTCTCAACAGCCATGTCTCAACGCCCTCGTAACTCTATCCGTCGCATGTATCCTGCAACCACCACTAGCGACGCCCATCTCAAACTCTTCATCTCTTCGGAGTCCAGTGGCAAAACAAAAACGGACAATATTGTCTCCTCTAGGGAGGTCCGGCGCAAAGGGCGAACGCTCGGTATGTGAGCTATTCTCGTATTACTTCCCTGTTCTCATGTGCGTGCAGCAGAAGAAATGTCACACGTGGGAGAGATGCCCCGTGAATCTCCAACCAGCATAGTCACCGACACCAGCGCCGTTCTTCGTCAGTAATCTATGTCTTGATATACTAAGTATTGTATGCTGAGGCGATCATATCAGAAGAGTGTGTCGAAGAAAAAGATCTCACCGAGACTACCATCGAGTTCGACGATATCAAGTTCAACATAGTTGACCCTGGTGTGTATTTGGGGTCTCTCTATGTTGGCACCCAATTAACTCTGATCGTCAGCGGCACTTGCGCGACCAGCCATACTGCAGGTGGCTCCAACAGACGTTAATTGCGATGCGGCAGAAACTGGATCGGAGATCATATCACGCGACGGTGAATATCTTTCGCTTGATCTCAGTATCACGTCACGAACTGAATCTCATCTCCAGAAAACCCTGCATTCTTCGGCTTAGACACGCGCCACAACCCTGCATTGAACCCTGAACAACCCCGCTCGCCTCCCCTGTCAGCCACAATCCGCGCGAGACACCTCCGCTACCTCTCAGACATGTAGTATGTGTTCCACACGATCCGCATCAGATCGAGCTGACCACCCACCACACCAGCCACATCGCCCGCCGGAACCCGCCGCGGTTACCTAGCGCGCTCCATGACGCGCCTCCCGCGCGCTGGACGATTTGCAGCGGCACCGTCGGCGCGCGGCACAAGGGTCCTCAGCGCGTTATGCCCGAGTTCGCGACGCGCTACGGCGGATCGTCCGCGGCCTGCCTCCACGCGAAGCGACAGGAGCTTTACCGCGCGGTCGCGCTAACGGACGCGCCGAAGCATGCGCGCCTCCTCTTGCACATGTCCCACTCGCGCGCGGGGGCTGCACGATACCTCATGTACAAGGCGATGGAGGCGCGCGTGCCTGTGGTGCAGGTGCGCGAGGTCGCTGACGACGAGGACGAGCGCGAGATGCGCGCGCCGAGGGAGGAGGGGGACTTCAGGGAGGTAATGCGCGCGGCAGAGATGGCTGAGGGCGACGCGCGTCTCCTCGCGTTTGCCCTGGAGGAGGATTTGTTTGCGGAAGAAACATTCTAGGGCGCGCGCTCCAGTCATTCTCTTGCTTAACATGCTTCATCATTCATGTGGACTGTTCTACACGTCATCTAATGTCTAATACTGCTAGGGTACTCGACGCCTCTGCACGTCTATCCGTCATACCACTGATTTGCTTCATACCGCACCATTATGTACGCTCTGATCATCGAATCGTCATTCAAAGTGGTATCATGGGGCTCAGTTATAAAAATCACTATGTGCTTCATACACAAGCGTTCTATCGAGCGTATTTGTAATCTTTCAAGCCCCAAGACTTTGAGTGACCATTGTTTGATAATGTCCTGGATGATGACGTCATACCATTAGACGCACGTATGGGCGCTAAATATCAAATCGCTGAACGAGTCATTTTGCCTTGATACCCATGCTCTGGCGCTTCCATAGCTCTCAACTAGTACGGAGACTGATTCAAGGAGTTCCTACTTAGAGTGTGTTGTAGTACAAAGTAGGAAAGTTACGAGGCGGTGACGTCATCAGTAGGTTTTGCTCCAGCCTCATGTTGGCCCTCCCTGAGCTAACGATTAGAACAGCTCTCTCTGTACCTCGAAATAACTGAGGGATCATGTCCAACATGCCCCTATATTCAGTCTAGGCTTTTTTGGAGAGTAGGGACAATGCGGGAATCGTACTGATGAGCCATCGCTAGGGCGAGGGGTGTTGTATTCGACAACAAGCTCAAGAGCCCTATTTGCTCGTACGCCAAGTACTCTTTCCCTGGAATCAGAGGCAAGCTAAGAGAATGGAGGTCTGAGATATGGGGATGAAGCCATGACTCCTCGCCTGAGCCGATAGCTAGACCCGCCCGGATCAAGCGTATGTGGTCCTCACTTCGACCTCCCACAGTCCAGCCATGGTATTCTGCGAGAATGTGGAATGCTCATAGCTATGAGAGCCCAATACTCGTGTTTAGGTGAGACGAGCTCATTAACTACGGACTTGTTAATGAACAGGACTCACTTTGTAGTAGAGCTGTCTCTTGTCTGCGCATTGGCGCTGGATGGGCGCTGTAACGCCATGTAGGAGAGGCCACTGGTGGTGATGATATCAAGACTCCATGAAACAGGCCACTCTTGAACCGGGACATCGTACACGGTGAGTCACGTCGATGTCGAAGGAAAATCGTTTGGGTAGTATGCTCGCTGACACCAAGCTTCACAGCCGGCGTACCCACCCCGCCACCCGACCGCCCCAAAACGTTGAAAACGCCACCACCATACAAGGGGCCCTTGCGCTCTGCACCTTCTTAAACGAGTGGACAGCTGGCTTTTGTTAACAGGTCACGTGTGGCGTACGCACAATGGTCGTCCGCTTCAGAGCGCTCGCCACAGCTCGTTGTTTCCGATATATACACCTCCGAGACAAGCAGTATACAATTTTCTCCTCTACACAGTGCCTCTCCCACTAAAAATTCTCCCGTTTCTCCTCGAGTGGCTCCCCAACGACTGGATCGCAGATGAGGGTGCTTAGTCATACAACCGTCCCACCCCCTTCCTCCCGGTCAACATCCGAAGTAGGCTCTTCATCAAGAACACCATTACCGGGGACCACGTACTCGCTACCATCGTCACAAGATATATGTGTGCAGAATTTCGTGAAACGGAGCTGGGAGGGCTCGAGAGACGGGATACCGTCCAAGCGCGTCCGACGGAACGACGTTAGTGAGTAAATATGTTGTTATCTTCTGGAATGAGGCCACTAAAGCTGTCTACCCTCGCCTTTACATCCGGTTCAGATCAGCAAACTGTAGTGTCACCCAACCCGCTGGGGTTATACAGTATGGTCGGTTGGAGAGGCTGGGGGCGAGGTACGCTTCTTCCTTCCTTCTATGTGTCTCTACTGAATCATTGGCCGGTCACGAAGAACCTGTGCATGGATACGTTCCTGGGTTGAGTGACTGGGAAAGCAGTGAGGGAGGTACGAGATCATCCGCTCAACTCTGGACTATTTGTGACATCTGATGACCACTTTTGACCAGAGGACTATGGGAGCGACGACGAGGACGAGGACGAGACGCCCTCTACGAACCATGCTAATGGTTCTTCAAGTTCTGTGCACGATGACGACGCGAAGGACGTTGATCAAGAGGAGCCACACATCCAGAGCCACTCAGAGACTCCCCTCCAGGTAACTACGGGGCGCTGTATAGAATCTTCTGATCTTGATTCTGTGCCGCACACTGAGGAGGTTTTGACGGATGAAGAGGGGCTTGAAGATGTGGATGTGGAAATCAGGAAGTCGAGGCCACCAGTCTTCCGGCGGTCTAAATGTGGGTGGTCTAGGCCGGGACCTTCACCGCTTAGGCGGTCGTCAGTTGTGGAACTCGCAGACGGCGATTCTCACATAACGCCTGCAGTTTCCAAGTTGAACATCAGAAGTATAGAACGCAGAAGACGTGTTGATGCGCATGATGCCTGCTCCGAGCTGACGAACCGGCGGTACTTGAAGAGGTGTGTGCATCATAGTTGCTTGTGCCCGTCTCGCACGTTCTCGGAGTTCAAGCTAGTTTGCATCCAGGCTGTCTATGTCTCGAAATAAGAGCGTCAGTGAAAAGGCGAAGGCGGTTGTTGCGACTTCGTGTCCGATAATTGAAGACGACCCTATCATCCCTCGTCGTGGTACTCCTGGACGCCGCCGATGTTGCACGCTCGAGCCCCCAAAGTCTAGATATGTGTACACGTGTCCTGATGACAGGTGCCCTATCTCCGTATTTGATCAATTTCTCTTTCACGGCACGAAAGCAGTAGCGAGGCTGGCGCGAAATAGGCGAAGGTCTGCCCAGGACCGCGACTACCACGCGGAGTACATCATCCATGAGCTTGTTGTGCCCCAACGTAGCTTATACGCCCTCAATGCCGAATCTGAGATGAGCCAGAACAACGTTGTAGTCCAGATCTCAACGGACCCCGAAGCGATGAAGCACTGGCGGGAGAATGACGCGGGAATCCTCCGGGTCCATCCTTTCTCTCGGACTACTGGCGCGATCCTTCGCCAAACACGGGAGTGGGAAAGGAAGTTCGCTTCGTCGGAACTGGACTATGACGAAGAAGAGGATCCATACGCTGACGATCGGCCGAAGTTCTGGCTCCCCACACTGCTTGTGACGCCAGGTCAGTGATGCGAAGTTGGCGAGCCCAAAGCTACCTTCACGTACCACGCATATCATATCGGCGTTCCTGCTCTCTATTACAGATATATATTACTACTACTCTCTCTGCCTCTGCCTCTGATTCTGTCTGTGGCTCCCTCTCTCTTTCATTCTCTCCTTTTCTTTTTAGACAACTTCACTCCCATCTCCCCGTCCATTCCGGACGATCGGAGTCGACCAACGGGCGTTCGCAGGGACGGGACTCTTGTTTTGTTATACGACCATTTGTTCTTTTTTATTCTATTTCTATGACATATGCATATAGATGAGCGTTAATGGGGCAATCAACTTACTTGACCGGCCCACAGCGTTTTCGTCGACTTCAAGTCTTCGATCCAAAATATGGGATGTACGTGTGCGTAGCTGTGTGAAGACACTGCACTATAATGTTACTCCGCCTCTCGTGGTGAACTGCTTGGTCTAGGTTGACAAGGAACCTTACTCGCAATGGTTCGTGTAACAAAGAATGAAAGTAAAATACGGTCGTTGAATGGTATTTATGCTTCTGAGACAGCATAGGTACACTGGCTTCATGAATTCCACACATACTTCTCAGATGACGATGTAACTATAAGTCTGGACTATGAGAACTCGTGTACGCACTGCTGCATGGTCACAACAACTCTCGGCGAATAACTAGAACCATAACTTCGGCTCTAGAACAGCTAGTTGCCGATCCTGAGCCCAGGAGAGGAATCAGGGCGAACAAAAGGGGTCCCAAGGTACTTAAGTGTGCAATGAATGGAAAGTCGGATAGCCGCTTCAAACTTATTCCAGAGCTTCTGGAGCGCAATTGTCTGCTAGCCCCTTGACATCATCCGGTGTGTCAAAGGGGAAGGTGTTCCCGTTCCTATTCCTTTTGATTGTCTGACTCACTAACATCCATTGTGCACTTCTATGAGTCATCCTGTACCATACCATTGTCGCCTCATGGCTTATGACTTTACTGCGTTTTGCTAGCAAGATCCTGTCATCGACTCGGCGCCGCGTCTTCGATACGATCAAGTTCTCTCACCCTTTTGGATCAACTTTCACTTCACTACCAACAAGTTCTCAGTGTTAACGCGTGGAATACAGAAACCTTATGGAACGCGATATCACATATCCCAGAGATCAATCGCCTTCTATCAAGCGGAGACAGCATGTTCCGGAAGACGGCGGGACGTGTAAACGACTTAGGTCTTGTCGCTCAGGCGAGTCTCGTTCATATATCTTATAAAGTTATCTATGCACTGGACTACGTACTGATGAGTTTGAATAACACTGTATCCTCTCCAGACTCAGATGAATACTCCGAATCAAGTGTTATGAATCAAGTGGCTCAGGGTGGTCAAGACATACCCCACTCAAGTAAGTCCCCGTCCGGCCCCTCTAAGCAAGCATCTGAGCTTCCATATTTATCTTGATAACTTATAGGAGGGAGAATATCAACTGAAGGACATACATCCTCTTTCCCTCTTCCTGGCGATCGTCTCAGTTCTTCCCAGGGTACGTTGGTACCGGTGCCACCTCTCGAAACCTTAGGAGTTGTTGAGTCATTCTCATTTTTTGAAGATACATACAAGGAAGAAGAAACATGTACTCAGGATAGTAATGCAGCAGCTGGATACAATGTACGACGACCTCAAGCGGACTTTACCATCGACTCCAGCGAACACACTATGGTGGTCGACATTTCGGAAGAAGCATTCAACGCCGAAATGGAAGAAATCTTGTCGGAATCTGACTGCGAGTTTTCTGACCACGAATCAGAATCGGAGACAGAGTCCGAAGAATACGACCGTATCGAGAGCGTAGAAGGTGCGAAGGCGTATCTTTTCGCGGCACTTCCTTCGGCGCCCAGAAGAGGCCCATGGAAAAGGCCAGGCCCGTCTCCGCTCTCACAGGTATTCACTCCGGAGGCAGCGGATCAACATGACTGCCCCCCGAGTCTCCTTTCCAGGATAAGTATGAAGCCAAATGTCAGGCGCATTCAAAGACTCGGCACCATGCGGCTAGACGGAACGTCAAACGCGGGTGCAGCACTTGTCCTATATCGCTATCTCGAAGAGTAAGTACTCGATCATGATGGTATAAACAAGGGCATATGTGTCAATACTATAATCCTACAGACTTGCAGGGATGGACGACAAGCACGCAAGAGAGTTTGCGGAACCACTGCTACTCCGTGCCAAACTACCCATTCTCTGCGACGAGACAATCCCTATCTGCTGCCACGGTACCCCTCCTCGGGATCCGACCGTATGCTGGGAATCTTTTGATCTTGATCGCAGAAAGTATAAGTACACCAGTACACATCGGCAAGCCCCTAGGACACCATTCGGCACTGACTTCTTCCACGGTCCAAACGCGTGTGCTGTTGTACTAGCCAGTGTACGCAAGGCTCAGCAAGCGGACGATCGAGACATGCAATGTGCTCGGCTCACTCTTGTCCAAGGCGAACCTCAAGCTCATCGCATCGGCAGTGTAACCAAGCTTCAAGAAACGGGACAGCAACTCAGCGTATCTTGCTCCGCCCACACTGACACTCTTACATGGAGTGCTAGGACCGCGAATGGGAGAGTGGACGAGATTAATAGGACAACTATGACAGTCTTCGCAGACGTAGAGGCTATGGCTCACTGGCGTATCCACAGCTTTCTCGTCTCAGATTTGTTGGAGGATGGCAAGTTTGAGAGTACGACAGGGCAGATGCTCTACGAAGGGAAGACAGAAGAGGACTCTTCTGATGAGGGGAGTTCGTGATGCTGAAATCGTGTAAAGTACTAATAATATGCATCGTGTATCGGTAATAGCACACTTCTCCACCAGGTTGTATGACGAATGAGATATCTTGATGTACTGTAAGTACCCTGGGATGTAGAGGTGTGGCGACTGGTGATCTGGAGCTCTTGCGGGATGTCGGGCCTCATGGCATTGTTTTGTGTCACACCGTCATGTGAATGTGACTAAACGTGCGGGCAACGAGCGTCAATGAGGTTCCCCGTTTCAGATGGCCATGGCCGTTGTAATGTTTAGCGCCAACTCGGAAGTTGACCTCCCTCAGCGCGTCGCTCGTGCTCTCCATCCACCACTTGCCCTCCGTCTTTACTCCAATTGACAGAAGAACTGCGAAGTCCCCCGCGGCAAGCAATTGTCCATAGGAGTATTTGTGAGCTCGATGCCATTGCATTGTTAGGGAGTGCTTGACCACCCCAGGGTCCACACTACAAACAGCGCATTCGGCTTAAGAACTTCATTCTCACAACTCGTGTGTCAAGAAACAACAGCGACAATAGGCAGGGTAAGTAGTATCGATGGACATAGAGGAGCAACGAACGCTGACACAGAACTATGAAGTATGGCTCAAGCTCAAAATATCACGTTCCCCATAGAAATATGGCGCAATATCTTCGAACAGGTATACCCTGTGTCGTCTCGTACACATCTTATGTACATCTGCAGGGCTCTATATGAAGAAGCTAGGGCTGCAAGATGTCGAACCGTCCACCTTCAGAACCACGATATTGCCAAACTGTTCTACTGCTGCATCATTCGCGCACCCAGCATGGCTACCTCTCTCAGAGAACTTTCCATTAAAGTCATCACTGGATGGGATGGAATGAAGGTCCCCGCGTTCGTACCCGTTCTCTTCTCGCGTCTCATCAACCTCGACATTCTCGCCCTCCATTTCTATACCCATGGCGGTCGAACTTTCGGGGTATCGGTCGACTTCCGTTTGGATCCTCGATGGTTTCCTAGTCTCCGCAAGCTCTCTACATGCCTACCCCCCTCTTACAATCACGGACTCTACCAGTTTCTTCGCACGCATCCTCGTCTCATCGAGTTGCATATTGCTGACTCTGCTTCGATTGTCACTGCACAAAACCCCGCTACATTTCGTGCACCTGTCAAACTCCCGGCTCTCAAGGTTGTGTCGTGCGACGCAGAATTCCTTTCGACCAGCATCGACCCAAGCACAGTTAACATCACCCATATGGGTGTATATGCACAGACCAACGACGAACTATTGGATGTCGCGGAGTGGGTGGGAGATAAGCTCGTTAGTCTCCGTATCTGGTGTCGCACCGGGCTGGGATATCATTTCGGAGCGGAGCCATGGATGGTGGACGAGCTCAGGATAATGTTCCCTCTCCTCCGTTTTGTGGAAGTTGACGTCTGCGTGGTGAGCCTTTTCACTATAATCCCTGAAGACCTTTCATTGATCATATATCGTGCATGCCCAGTCGTATGACAGACGGGAGAGGGTCTGGTCCGTGAGCACGATTCCAATCGACTGGGAAGCTGCTAGCAGCGATGCAACCGCCGATACTATCCCGCCACACAAAATCATAGTCAAGTGGTCGGTTCACGTACAGCGAGCCATCGTGCACGGAATAGAGGTCGGAGGGTGGGACGAGTGCGTACGCGCCAGCGCGCGCAGAGTTTTGGAGCAGTGGAGGGACATAGAGTCAATCAGGGTCTCCTTCGTGCAGGAGAATGTTTCGTCTTTTTCTATAGCTGGAGAACCTTCGGAGGAGACTACTGTTCCCAGCATGCGCACTGGGGAATGGAAACATGTATAGGGTTCAGACGGGTATGAACGCTTGTACCGTTTGTGTATAGCATGATGTATGTACACTATCTATTATATACAGCGCAGATGGAAGCTTAGAAGTTACATGACTTAGCTAGTCTAGATCTTTGTCGATAAGGGTGAGCTTGAGTTTCTTGACAGGACTGGATGAATAGTGCAACGTAAGGAGATGAAATGTGTAGTGCTAGTATAGTTCACATACGGCATGCAAGCCCACTCTGTGCCCATACCGTGAAGAGACTGTCCGAAATACATGAGACTCGTAAAAAGAAATACATAAACATGATGCTCACGTCGTCTTGGAGCTCTTTGTTGCTGTGCAACGGGAGAACCTTCTTCGTTCGAGTGAGTGATCGACGTCTCAGGGGCCGCTTTCCGGCCCACTTAAGAGGGCTCTCCATATCGATGTCTAGAGCACCGATCTCGAGCAACTCGAATGGGGCAACGAATGCGCGGCGCGGAGTATCTAGAGCAGTCTCGATACCTTCGGAGTTAGGCGGACGAGACAAAAGATTATGGGGACACGCTCACCTTTTCCTGGATAATCCGGCCCTGTACCTCCACCCTACTATCACAACCAATAGAGGAAAAGGTGCGCTTGAGAGAGACAGAATGCGTGAGGGATGTATTAGGATCGTTTTGGTGATATGGGGTGGCGGTAGCAACGGTGGCTTTGAGATCAGCGAACGAGATGACATTGGAACTGGCGGTGAAGTCGAAGGATGTGGTAGGGAATGAGGTCGATAGTCCTAACCCAGACGAGTTATCTGTTGGTTGGTTTTCCGTGTGATAGAGGTGACAGAGGCATAGTTTAAAAGTGGATTCTTCGAGAAGGTAGAAGTTGGGTCGGTGCTCACCTCGTCCTTGACCACACTTAGTCATATTTGTGGTGCTATGTTCCGGGTCTCCATTTGAAGTCTTGGTAATATCGCTGATCATATCTTAATGAGAACGTTTGTAACCGGAAGAGAGGTGGTGACTGAAAGTGCGCCTATCTAGCTAGTGGAGGTAGTTGGAAGAGAAGCGGATGAGCGCTCACTAGAGACAGACGCACAGTAGAGAACCCAGGACCCCATAACGCAGGAGTATTTTCCACGCCACACGACTCTCTGCGTGAAGTTCGAGAACGTGATTTTGAGACAGACCACATAGAAAAGTCTATATCGGTGACCTGCGTGCTTTATCTGGATCGCGGATCCCCCCCTGCCGAGAAATAACTTACCTCTGGATAAAGCGTCTTGTTACCTCGTTTTGAGGATGGATGTATGCGTATTTGGAGGTGCTTGTAGATAAAGGTATTATGATTTCTAAGCCAGAAGGCTTATGGCCGGAGCCGGTTTCAAGTTCCATTATTTCCCCGAGTCACGTAAAATAGTTTCAGAAGCTGTAGCCAAACACGTCACCAAAATTGGCACTTTTGATGACGTGCCACGTGACCCGATCTAGTATCGAGGACGTTGCTCGGATAGTAGTATTACATCGGTACTTAGTATGGCAGGAGATGTAAGTCCTGCATATGCATTGCAACCGTAAAAAGAATACTCGGCGCTATCTATATGATGAGAAGCAGTTCTTATACGAGTACGGGCTACATTGTAGAGAAATCACGACTTAGAAGACTGGCTGATCAAGGTAGATACCTCTTTACAAGGAGTAGTAGTTTAGTAGATTGTATATGAATGGTTGATGTACGAGGTCATTCTTTGGCAATGTAATAATCCCTCTTCGCGAGAATATGCGACGTACTTCTATGATAATCCATGAGGCACCTGTTCCGCATGGGTAAGTGCAGCACCGGGACACTTCGTCACTCCACCGTCATCTTGGAAACACGTCATGATGTCACATGATCAACTGATAAGCAGGAAAGGTAAGGCGTCTTTCTTTTGACCACCACACTCAATTCTGGGCCTTTGTCGTGGATTCTTTGTCCTATCTCCACTGGTGTTTTCGTATCCTCTCCCAACATCCTCATATCTGTTTCCACTCCTCTCATATCATGGTCTCACGTCGCCCATCTGTTATTCGCTTGGTCGGGCGCCCTAGCAGCCCGCTCGACCCAGCACTGACTCCGCTCTTTTACAACTTTCGACATGTTTCACGCCCTGGTTCCCAATCGGTGGTCTATCACCTTAGACATATTCAATACAGCGGTATGTGAGGTCATTGGTATCTCGCGATGTCTACTAATACCACCCATATTTTTAGATCTATCATCTACGGATATTGCTGGCCATTTCGAAGAAGTCCAAACCGAACGCAGCTACGTTACATATCCAGGTATTATTGTCCCTCTGTTTGAAGTCACCGTTAAAGGTACTCACATCAAATTAGACGTGCTTCTGTATTCCGTTCCCATACCGACCCCTGAGGAAGACCTCTTTCTTGGAGGAAAGGAAGCGTTAGGTGGTCAAGGTACGCATGCTTAATATATCTTCTGAACATAGCATCTCGAAAAGGCGCATTATAGATGTCGTTCCGCCTACCCCACCCCCAAGCCCCACGAGGCTTCCAAAGGCAGCTAGGCAGCTAGTTCTCCAAGTTCCTCATGGTCTCGACAACGAGAAGAACGGGGATGACCCCGCTGTGCGACAGAGGACTACCGCTCTACAGGTGAGCACAGTATCGTATATAGCCACGGCGGCGTATCTCATAGGAGCTTAGAAGCAGCGCGTGGTTGCCCCCTCTTATACCACGTCCTCACATGATGCACACGGTAGAGAAGCAACTTTATCCTTCCAGACCGAGCCTCTCAAACTCAAGGTATATCCTGTGATGATGTCGAGGATGTTCCCACTTAAAAATGAGAGATGTTAGAACGCATCTTCAGACACTATCCATGGGGTGAATATCACGACTATCAAAACTCCTCCAGTGGAGCCTCAGTGCCAGCTCAGGATGTCTACTATCGATTCTACCCAAGAGGCCCAGGTAACTGGGCAGCCTCCTCTGTCCCCTCGGCAGCGTCAAGAATGTGATATGGTCAAAGATTACATGAGGAGACGTCTTCGAGGAGCAACATGGGAGTCGACATCGAATCAAGGCTTGAAACCCCTCGAGGAATGCGATGTCTCGCTGAGAACAGACTTCACTTCCTTTCTCTGTGAGCGCGCGTAAGTGTTTACCAAGGTTACTTATCGTGTCGATTTGTGGCGTAACTAACAGTATTGCGATAGCATCAATAAGGTCTGCGCACAATTAGAATTGGACGCCCCCTTTCGCGAGATTCAGACGACCCTCAATGTAGACAAACCAACTCGATCGGGATACGTAACTATTGCGGAAGAAGGCCAATTGACTCTCGTTTCTCGGAACCCTGGGAGCTCGGCACGAGAGAGGTTGCGTAGGCTTCGCGAGGAGTTGAACAAGTCGCGAGAGGGTAGCGTGCGGGTTCTTACAGTTTCTGAGTTGAACACCCCTCAGACCCCTTCCGATGCAGCCATTGTTTCCGTGTAACCTAACGAAGAGTATTTGCGCACTCCAGTACAATTGTCCTTGTAATATTACTTCGTCGTCATTCTGCCTCGCGTAATGGCAAATAGGTGTCGCCGTGTATGAGAGTGTAAGACACCAAAGTATTGATTGGACATTTACGATCGGACGATGTATTTTTCCTGGCGATCCTTTGAGTGATTGATTACTCATAAGTACAGTGTCAATGACCATTGTCCAGTTTGATTCTCATTCGTCAGAGCTTCTCCTTAAGCGTGACGGTCACAGGTGGCCGGCAATAAGTTGCGTACGCGAAAATCAACCCTCACCTTCGAACAGTCTCCTCACTTGAGGCTACATCACCTCCTGTCCCTCGTGAAAAGCCTCCTTCGAATACCTCCCCTCGGGACCCCAAACAAGCTTTGTTGACCACATATCCCCCCTCTACATATCTCCCATAATCCTGTTCTTCAAATGCGCCAGCCAGAATATCCTTCGACGGCCCGGCGCCCAACCACCTTCCAAAGAGAGGTGAAATCCCGCCTGAGCCCCCCTACTATCACCACTCGCCCTTATGGCGAACGCAGGTTTAGGGGACGCATGTCGCTCATAGAAGCCAGCGTTCATTTCCGCTCCCTGAAAGGAGGGGTGATGGCTATGGGCCAAATTATACCACACCCCCATACTTCCCCGGGTATTCGAGCCAAGGCGAACAACGTTGACCAGAATTCGGTATCATTCCCTTCTCTGGACGACCTTCCTGAAATTCCGGACGAGGAAGACATGGACGACAACCTGACCACCCCCAATTCGAGCCCTTATTCTACGCACTCCAACACACTCTCTGGGAATGACGCCTTTGCTTCATCTATGGTCCCTGACCACCCAGTCACAACCGTCAAGTTGCTACCTCATGCTACTGCCGCTCAGCGACCCGACGTCCTAGAACTTCCCACCCCCTCAACAGTGGATGTAGAGCCCGATGCTCGTACGACTGAGTGGTCATTTACATTCCCTGTCCATCTACAAAGACCCTGTGCCAAGGCAACGAAGGCCTTCAAGAAGCACCTCCTCCCCTCATCTACCTCTCGCGTCGTCCTCGGTCCACTTCCGGAAGGAATCCCGGTCACCACTTTCGAAGCAGCAGAAAATGAAGTGAGCCAATTCATTTCCGCCCCGCTTCCCAAGGGAAAGCAAACAATTCCTCGCCTTCCGTCCTCAAGGACCATATTGCGCGTCGAAAGGGAGAACTTCACGTACGTCTGCTCACATGTCAGCGTGCCTTGACTTTACTAACTCTTCTCTTACTCCAGCTTCTCGCGCCCCCCAATTGTCCGTTCTCCTCCATCGTCCCCCGGAAAGGCGAGAACTGTGCAATTCTCCCCAGAAACGCGGTTTGGTACCACTGGAGAGCGGTCTCTCAACCGTGGTTCCAAGTTCGGTGCCTAAGTCACTGGGGAGAGACGTACGATGCAGTCGATGCAGTCGGGAGCAGATAGCTATGAGAAGTTGGTCGAGCCGTTGATTCTTGCAAGGTAAGTTATCCCATCTATCTCATTCGTGTACTAGTTGTTTTATGTCGTTATCATGTTGCTTTTGGTATTCCCCGCGTTCCATTTCATCCAGAATCCCCACAATCTCGCTATCCATTCGCTACGTCTCCCTTGCCATCCCCCCCTTCCCCTCATGTTTATTATGCTCTGTACCCCATCGTTTCCGTTTACGCAACCCGCTCGCGAGTCTGGAGTTCGTAGAATCAATGGAATTTATCGCGCAATGTCGAAGTTATACATCGTGTGCGAAGATTTTAGGATAATGCACATCCGTCCGCTCGAACGCGTATTATGGGTATACTGTTACAGTTATGAAAGAGATAATCTACAAGTGCAAACATTTCGCCTTCTCTGTGAGCCAATGCTTAATAGAAGCGTCGTCCGGGAGCGAAGACATGCGAACCGCACTTTGCGAGCGGTGAAGTACAGCATCCCGCGCGAATCCTCCCTTGTATCTCCTGTATACCGATCCCTCTACGACGCTTTCACCACCAGGTGACGGCCGTCCAAGTTCACGATACGCCTCGGGCGATAGACGGGCTGTATAACGAGCGTGTCCGAAGGGCCGCGCGAGCGAAGGCCAGTCAGAGAAGTCTCGCGGCCCAGGCAGCGTCCCCTTGCCTGCCACCGGTGTCTCCGTCGCGCACGGCACAGACTCGACTCCGCGCGCGACCGCCGCTTTCCTCTTCCCCTCGAAAAACTCGCGCTCTACTATCGACGTGCTCGTCCGCGCGGGAGACGCGTCGGCGGGGAGAGAGTAGAGCCACTTGAGTGCGCGACGCCGGTGCAGCGCCGGTGCGAGGGGAGGCGTGACCGGCTCCTTGCGCCTCGCGCGCTGGATGCGCACCTCGGAGTAGTTCGCGCGTGCCCAGGCGCCCCACTTGCCGACTTGGCGGACGGGCTTCGGCCAGCCGTCGGAGGTGTCTTCGCTGAGCTCGCGCGCGAGGTGTGCTTCGAAAGTCGCGCGGAGGTTCGACGCTCGCCGGTCGCAGCAGGCGGTGGAGGAAAGGGGGGAGGGGCCGGGACGACCCCAGGGGCGTTTCGGCTTCCAGGATGCCTCGGTAAGTTTGGGTGGATGACATTTCTTGAAATCCCAGAGGAGAGCGGGGTAGAGGTCGACTTCGTCAAAGTGATCCCAAGCTGAGCCTGTAGGCGGTTGGGCTGGTGTTGGAGACGATGGTGGTATGGAAACTGAGCTCGACGACAACACAGAAGCTTCGCTGTTGACCGCCCGGCGGTTGTCCGAGAACACTGTGGGGCTGGAGCGGGAAGTATTCTGATCCCCTTCATCCGCCCACTTAGGAGCGTCGCGCTGGACTGATCGACGGCAAAGATGAGTCCTAGAGCAAAAGTACCAAGGGACGGTCCACTCACATTCGGGGTCATCTTCGCCATGACGTGGATCTTGAGTTCGAAACTCAATCTCTGGATCTTTACGAGTGTAAGTGTTCAGAGCTGAATTTGTCTAGAAGAGAGTTTCACCTTCGGGTTGCTCTCCACAGCTATCCAGGGTCTCTTGCTCCTTCTTGTCGGGGTTACGCGCTGGAACAGAAGGCGGGTGAGCGAGGGGAGGGCAAGATCATGACATGGCACTCACTGCGGGGACACGCCTTGAGACGCTTCGCTGGCCGATGAGCGTCGGCGTCCTCCTTGCCAGGGTCCTTAGAGCGCGGCCTCTTAGCCCCCGAAGTTGATCTGTGGGGATACAGAAGCAATGAACAACCAGTTCTCTAATTGAAAAGAGTTCCGGGGATACCTAGGCTCTCTAGCAGACTTCTTCCGCGTGATCGACATTGTCGTGCTACGGGTAGCAGAATGGTGCCACCGAAGGTGCCGCAGCTACAGGACGGTCAATGCGAGCAAAGACACCTTTGGAGGTCTAAGGGATAGTTGTTCACAAATGCCACTACGTGTGTAGCCACAGGTTTCTGTGGTTCTTACGGGGGTATGAGTGGGGTTGCGATAGTGTTGAAGTGGTCAAGACGAGATGAGGAGCCAACAAGGGTAAGCGCCTGCACAGGCCTAGAGCGCCACTGACGAAACCTATTGTGCCGCTCGCGTCCGCAGCACGTGGACACCATCCAGACCCGGAGAATTTCCACAACCGGAAGACTGGTGTGTAGAAGCAGCACGAGCTGCGACATGCCGCTGGCTCACATATCTACTCCAGAGTTGTTCAGAGTAAGAATGGCCTGGGAATGCCTTGGGTCCATACAACGTTCGTTATTGTGCAAACGTTGGAGAGGGTGGAGGCTCTGGAAATACGGCTTCGTTCATTAGACCTGCAAAAGACCGCCCTATACATCACATCCCGAATGGGATAGGATTAGCAGGGGAGTGAGCGGTCACCACGACATTACGCCAGGGTGCGACTCATATTTATATCTCTGTCGGTAGATAAGAACATGAGTATCCAGGCTTTTAGGGCTTGTTCGGTAAACAATTACCCGTGCTCACCACCGGCATTTGATGCGCACTTGAAGCTTGAAGGCTTGCTGGCAGATGGCACCTAACGAGAGGCCACCACCGTAGCCAAATCGTAAGTGCGATTGCGCAAAGTTTCCATATATGTGTAATAAATACCACGATACTGGCTATCGGTGGCGGTTTACCGAAAAGGCTCCAATACAGGAAAGGACCAGACTTACTTCAAGGCGAGCAGTGAAACCGATGGTGCTTTGAGTGAGCGCGACGAGAGCATAGTTTCCTGTGTCTCACTCGAAGTCCTATCTCCGACCCCGACCGAAAGGATGGCTTTCCATGCTGAGTGTCCCCCAGTCGACGGTCTAACCTGTTACCTGAGGCGGGTAAGCACAAGTAAAGATAGCCAGCATTCTCCGTAATGACACCTAGGGCTTAATATAAGTAAGGCAACTGTGATGAGATGTGAGCCTACTTACTCCCTGAGCAACGATATGCGTTCGACTACTTGTCTTTTAGGTTGACCCATAACAACCCGTCATAGTGTCAAATCGTCCAGGTAACAGATGCATATACTGTAACAGGGCGAGACGTGGGTCCGTCCGTTCAAAATACTGCCGTCGCTGAAGGGTCTGTCTACGTGTGGAGTGTGGTATTGAGAGATGAAGATTGATCATGTAGCTGAACCCGGAGGGGTGCTCGATGAGAAGCGCAACCAGCAATGATAACTGCTCGCAGAGCAAGACGGCATATTAAGCAGGATACAGGGTTTTAGGGGAGAGGGGGCTATGCGCAGCAGCGTGTTACCGTCAGCGTGCGCCGAGCACAATTTGCGTACGAAACGCGCACACGTCAAGATGCGCAGTGAATCGAAGGGGAATATATTGAAATGCATGTCTAAAGGTACACAGGTACGTATAGAAGTACACACCACGCGCTACACGACAACTCTGCCACCAGTCAACGTCGGCCGCCATGACCCCGCACTGCCCTCATGGCCGCCTTCCAGTCGCACGTGGGGGTAGGGCGGAGTCAACGAGGGGGAAAGAAGAAGTCGTGTCAAAGCATAGCACGCCGCAGCCGCAAGCATAGCACTGAGCAGGAGGATAGGCGACGCAACTGGGAGAGAGAGGCGATGGTATATGGATGATGGGATGAGTCATGAAAGCGGAGGAGGCAAGATTTGGTCTTGTTTATTCCCGAGGCTTTTGCCTAACACAGGCAAATAGCGGGACTCCGCTCGCCACGTGACTCGGGGGCAGAGGGGGCTGTGGCGCTGCCGGCCTTGCACCGAGGTGTCACTTCTGGACTCCGACTGCCATCCCCCGGGCGAGCGTGGTCCCCGGGGAGACTGTGGCCTCTTCTCTCTCCATCCAAACCTCCAGCTCGTCTTCTCGAAAGCTCTCTTTGGGTGTCTCCTCCCCTCGTCGCTCGACTGCAGATGCCGGGGCGGCTAATCCAACATTCCACGAGGCGTGACGCTTTGTCTGCGGACATCCGTTCGAAAGCCGCCCCTCCAACGTCGGATTTCGCTCATCCAGTGGCATCCATGTCGCTTCAACCCCTCCTTACGAAGTCCAACCCACGTCGCGGTCCGCGCGCACGTCGTGCCCCGAGGTCCGGAAACGGCAGACCACCTTCTGCTCGCCCCATGCTCTATGATCCATCCGACTCCAGTAAGACACCTGGACATCATTGGATCTTCAATCTAACAATAACCCTTTCACTAGAACCTATCCCCATCATCATTAACGCTACTCGCAAGCGACGCGAGAAGCAGGTGGCTCATGCACCAGTTCAAGGTCAAAGCACGGGTGCGTAAACCCCATTCTGATTCCCCGTCATCTGTGGTACTGATTCCCGTCATACAGCGAACTTCGCGCCCGCATATGGGCGTCTCGGGTCAGCCATGTCAGTTCAGCCTGACACGACGAATTCCGTCAGCCGCATCCCGAGCCACCTTGCATCCGGGGACATCTCGCTGGGTCTTGAGTGCATTAGCCTCACGCGCGAATACTCCGCCTGCGGCCGTCACATCGAGGTGGTGAAGACGGATATCCATCCAACGCCGCTGTATGGCCGTGACTCTGGACAAGTGATCGAAGAGATCGCGTACGAGATTCAGGGCGCAATGACGGAGCCGCCTCACACCGGTGAGGACCATCTTGTGATCGTTTATCGCGTCAAGCTAACTCAACGAAATCCTTTCCAGAGGAACACGGTCTCCCCCATGGCGTTTCCATTAGCTCAGCGCCTCGCTGGACACGCGACGAGGAGGACCAGATGCTCCATGCGTGGGCCGAAGAGCGGGTGACCGGCTTCTTCCTCCGCTCAACCGCCCTTCAGGGCGCTACAGAGACCATTGCACGGGCACATCCAGTGCAGCGCACCCTCTACTACGATCTATTGCGCTACAAATGCGAAATAGAGTGAGCCATCCACACCGATACGTCGTACCTTCGCTTACTTTCTGGAACATTAGGATCAACGACAGATGCGAGCAGATCGGTCGATTCGCCCCGTGCTACGTCCAGCCGGTCATCCTCGACGACGGTTGCATGCTATACGGGAAGCGTCTCCAAGACCTTCCGCGCCCCGGCAGCTCTCCTCTGCGTCTGCAAGCCCATTCTGCTTCTCGATCTTCTTAACCTAATCTTCCGCGGTCGCCATTCCAAGGACCTTGACTCTTAATCCTCTATCTTCTTCAGTCTCTTAATATTTCTTTCCGTCTTCATGATGTATTCACGACGAAATTTCCCCACGTATAGTATTACACAGCTACACCATCCTTCATTATGCGTATTAACCGCACTTCCGCGTATTTTCTTACCGTATATTTCCTGGTTATCACATGTCTCCGTAGTTCTATCCCCGTCCGCTTCTCTGAAAGTTTCGGATACCCTAACTTCTCCCATAAATAGGTCACTGCTACTAAATTACTGGCTCTGTGTAATGCGTTAGCTCGACGTATGTCGCAAATACTAGTAGTCATTATTTGCCCAAACAACATCGAGCTGTGTGACATCCTACCGCATTGGGTTTGTACGTCATAGCCTACTCAGGCCAGGAGAGGTGCTCATACACCCATGACACAATACGCAATATGCGGTCCTACATGGACAACGCACCCGTCTGTTGTACGGGAAACAATGGGCCCATTTTGTGGCACTTTGCTTTGTTCAACGCCGTCACGTGATCTATACTCTGCGGCGTGGTGGTCAGTCTCGCGTGCCACCATCCCGCCTCCAACATTACTACTTCCACCTCCAACGCGGCACTCATATTCCTTTTGACGCTAAAGACGCCGATACCCCGTCACCTCCATCTTATCACAATACGGAGAACCTTATTTCGCCCCACCGCCACCTACTATTCACCCGTTGACCGCCGATGCCATGGCCATCGCCACACTAGCGCTTCCTTCGACCGCAGCTCCGCCTCACCTTTCCACGGGAAATATAGCGACCGAGATCATTGACAAGTGCCTAGCACAGCTGGCTTCTTCCCCAAAGCGTGAGAGAGAAGATGATCGCGAGGAAGACCACGTCGGAGCGAAGCGTACCCGAATATGGGGAGCCGGTAGGTGGTTGTGGTCAGCGGCGCTACCTCCGCGTTCAGAGTTGCTTAATCGTGCACGGCTTCCCACAGACTACCACACAGACGAGACCTCGACGGAGAGCCTAGACGAGTGGAGATTCCTGCCTCCAGGTGCGTAAATTTACCATGACTTGACCACCGGGCGCTGACCACAGCACTTTTCTGCTCTCCGCGTCCGCCAAGAGTAGACGTGGTCGAGAATAAAAACGTTAATCTAATAGAGGAGCCTATAGGTCCAGAGGAAAGCTTATCGTTCCCCGGAGGACAAGATGATTTCTGTGAGTAGTTGTAATTATCTCGCGTCGCATCCGACAACTCATAGCGATCAGGTGCGGATTTTTGGAGTTCGAGCATGAACACAGATTTGTTTTCAAGCTCCTCCGAGGAGTCGCTGTCGGAATGCTCTGAAGGGTCTGAGTCGAAACTGTTTCCCGAAGACATGACCCTCTCGGAGATTATCGCTCATGGTATGCGCCATCCCTTCAGTTCCTCCGACGCTCATGTATGCCGACCTCTCTTCAGATCACCCAGAGATGGCTGATCTGCTTAGAGCTTCTAAAGAAAATGGTGCTCTGTACGAATCTCATGCACCCTCTCACGATGCGTCAGACTCCTGCCCGCCGAATTCTACAGGTAAGCGCTCACTTATTACTGTACTTCGATGCAATAGAAGCGTCTTACACACGTCAATCGCCGTAATAGACACCGAATGCGTCGCTCTCGAAGACAGCGGGGACCAAACGTTCTTTGCTGTGGACGAAGATGAAGACGACGAGGACATGGAACCCGTCAACTTCGCCCAATTTTGTAATGAGTTCGACGCAGGGGCGATACAGGCCGCACCTCAAATCCCGGCGCCGGAACGCATTTGCGGGGACCCTCGCCCACTGGGCTCTTCGCCGTTGTCCAATGCTGTCTCTGAGGATGAACTGGCTGACGCGCACTCGTCGGAGCTGCGGGTGTGGCGTTTCAAACCGAAGTCGCAGAGTCTGCGAGTGAACATGTTCAAGAGCATCCATGCAGACGAGTAAGTCTCCTCCTTCTCTCGGAGTCCAATGGATTCTTATCGTTGTAATAGGAGATACTTTCTGCTCACCGACCGCACCCGCGCCACCGTATACGATCGTGACGTACCCGCAGTCACTCGAGGCACACCTGGGTATTGCCGGCTCCGCGACCCGCTTCCGTGCCCCACTGGTGCCGCAGTCCAGGAGCGCTATGAGTACTGGTACTCCGGGTCGCTCCTCAAGGACCCTTTCCGTCCTTCGCCACAAATGTGCCGGCGGTACACGTACCTCTGCCTGGAAACTGGAGAGGCGTTCGATGGGACGTACTTTGGAATGCACCCGCACTATCGCGCGTACGTCGAGGCGGTGAATGAGATTGGGCATATGCACGGGCAGCCCGATGGGACGAAGAAGAAGGTGATAGAGTGCCATGAGCTCATGGTGAAGCGGGTGGAGGACGCGGAGGAGACCACACTCCGGATGCGGAGCGATCCTGAGGCGAGGTATGCTTGGGATCGCTATGCCGCGGCGGCGAAGAACCTCTATAATAAGATCCAGGCGTAAGGATGTGGTCTGGGGAAGGGAAAACGTGCCGCGCCACGCATGTCTGTAATTGTATTGCTCGGACTCGTGCTCGGACACTGTGCATAGTTATCGTTAACGTTACTGTACACCTGCTATACTTGTTTGTACCCTAGCTTTCGTATTGTAGCTACCCCTTAACGCGGCCTTCGTGGTCGTGGAACCTTTGCCACCCGCTGTAATGCATCGTGTTTCTACCTTGTTGAAACAAAGAGTGCTTGTGGCCCAAGGGTCGGCAAGTACAAAATGTGTGACAGGAGCACTGTCGTCTTGCCCCTTCCTCTCGCTTGTTCTCGGATAGCTGTGGCGTACCCTGAATCAGTGCGTGGTCAGGATTACAGAACATCCTATTATACCACTCATAAGGCCACACCGCAGCCACTCATTGTCGTTGATTCACCACTCACTCCAACACCACACCACTCACAACATCTCACTCGCACATCTCAATCCTCTTCATAAGATGCTCTCCGAAGTGACTAGGGGACCTTTTGATCTTAACGTTTCAGCCGTTCTGAGGGAATCTACGGCGCGAACGAAACAGACTACGGAACTTGGTTACGGGGGAATACGACAAGATGGTCAGCGAACCACCACAATCATGTAACCCTTATACTTACCGTTCTACGCTAACTAGGTATCTCCTGGGAGGGGAACTGGGAAACGGGAGAGGGCCTCATCGTATACCGAGTGTACGGCATCGCGTATCGTGGCCGCGGAACTAGCACAGGTGAGGTCCCAGACATGGCGTAACTATTTTCTGCTGCTAATCACGGACGTCGACTGGTTCCCCTCCTACGCGGCGATGCGTCAACAGATTCTAACGAGAGGACAATGAGCCTTGGGACCAGTATCAACATTCTATCCCACCCAGACACCTGTCAGTATGGGGCCTCCGAGTGTACGTGTGCAGAGGTACGATCACTCACTCACCTTCATCCTGTGTTTTCGCAGATCTCATGTTTGGCTGGAATATGTGACCGCACTTCTTTGATGCATCTTCCGCACACCCACCTTGATATTCTCTGGTCATCTGTATGTTTGCGGTGTCACGCCACTGGTGGCATGGAACAGGACATTATGGATATGACTAGGGCCTGGGATCTGGTACTAGAGCCGTTCGCGTTCGCGTACGAGTGTGCGACCAACCCGGTTCTTGCCCAGGTTATAGCGCGAGCGCTGGCCGTCGCGGCATTGATTATGTATCTGATGTCCTTCATCGACGACCTTGTGGTTGCACTTGTTGTAAGGTAATGCAATGCTAGAAGAACTCAAGAGAGTTCGACAACGTATCGATACTCAAGGATCGGACGCGACCCTATGCGCACGTAAGAAGCCAGCAAAAGCTTAGACATTGGAGTGGAACATACCGAGTCCCAAAACCTACAGTGCTAGTAGTGCGGTTGCTCGCTCGCACCACTACAATGAGGGCTATATAAGGGAGGCATTGAGGGCTGAGAACCTGACGAGTTGGCTGGGGTGAACGGATACAGTGCTTCCTGGCATCACGCTCAGTGCATTGGCACTTCAGTAGTCAGTACTAGTCAGTCTTGATTCGTTCCAATGATATGAAGTGCTATCTCACGATCCGACTCTGATTCCTACCACATCCACCGTCCAATGCCCATCCTTTGCATGTACTAAATGTTAAACCTCGACTCGCATCAGGCCTTCTGTCTTCGCACCCACCCTACCCTAGGGCGTGCAGCACGAAACGGGGTAATGTTTTTGCCTTACTTCATTGAAGCGGATACAGATTATCGCAGAAGCAAGTTTTGAGGCTTGGATTTACGAACTTAACAATTGACTGCCGTATCCAACTCTCACGTCCCAGTGTGGAATATCTGTCGCACCGTCTAGGACCCGCTCCCAAATTTCGCTAGCTCCCGGTGACTTGTGCGACAAGGTGCGTCCTCCGATTCGTCGTGCGAACAGTTTCAAGGCGACTATATATCATTGGACAGGGTGCGATGTTTGATGCCGTTGGGTATACGTCGTGAATGTGCGGAGGATGACAATGGTAGAATCAGGTTTTCCAAGTCGGACTCCCGTCAGCCCCGGGCGACGGGCGCGACTGCGACAAACCGAACTCGGAGAATTTGGCCGTGTTTATTTCAGAGGCTCTTGCCAAACACTCCATAACAGCCATCTCCGGAAGTGTCTTCCGTGGGCGCTAAACGAGGCCATTGCGTCAGGCACGTGACTGCATGTTGACAAGTTTTAAGTTTCGCCTTTCAGCGCTTGCAACCTCGCCTATACCCAACTTACCCACGAGAGACATTCACGCTCCGATACCCGAGAATGTTAAATCGGTCTGTCTGTCCTCCACTTTTCGATCAACTCCCTCCGCTCACTGCATTTAGGTGGTATTCGACCTCCCCTCTCTTAGGTTATGCATGCTTGGATCCCTTTATCCGTGTTTATTTGCATACGTCATTGTTTATGATACAGTAGTGACATGTCTGTCAAAGGACCTCTCCTTCCCCTCTCCTTGGACTACTCCAATGTTTTGAGTCCTCGGACCCGTCCCTCTCTCCTCGCTATCCAGGTCGATGATATCTCATCCACCTCTTCAACCGATGAGAATACAGCACCCCTCCGTGTTGATTCCTCCCATGAGCATAGTACGTCAGCTCTGGCTATGTGTATTCGTTACTGACCACCCCTTTCGCAGTCGCGCCCAAGCCGTTCACCTCGTCTCTGGGTGGTCAACTGAACCCGGATACTACCGTCCCGTCGTCTCTGTGTTTGTTTCTCCGTGAAGTCTGTTCTCATTACCATTCTAATCATTAGACCCTCCCATTCCCAACTCGATAGCATTCCTCAGCATCCCTCTCGCATCGACAGTCGATATCAGTGACGACGCGGACGACACTGGCGTCGGTGAGTGTCATAGCATCTTCCAATGTCGCGCAACCCATCGACTGATGCATCTTATAGATTTATTCCGGGACGATGGAGAGTCTTCTGATGACGACGACGAAGACGACGACATGATGGCCCGGGCGATGGCGTTTGCGAAGTATCGCGCTGCCAATGCAGGAATGACTGCGGCTATGGTCAACTTCAACACAGTGGCTGACGCAGTTGATGACGATGTGGATGAACTGTCCGACGCTGCGGCGCGAGTTATCACACTGATTAAGAACTGTGCGTGGGATCCTCATGCCACCTTGTACAGCGCTAACTGATGGTCTCGTTTTAGCACCTCCTTCGTCAGCTCGGCTGGTTCCTCAGTCGCCAACAAACCCGACTCCAAGCAGGGCCCTACTCTCCGATACTCAACGCGAGGAGCTCGACATGGTCACGGCCTACACCGAGCGCTGGGCCTCCAATGTGAAGCTGGAATCGACGTACTGGCAGGGTACCCAGCCTCTGGCGTACAAGGAGCCCTCGGTACCACTCTTCCTCCGCCTCACACTGTACAACGCAGAGCAAGCGTACGTCGTATCCTGCCTTCCTTCACCCTAACGTCCGCCAACGCATTCCGTCTATGTAGCATCAAGAACGCCTGCGAGGCTTTATACATCGCGCCCCCTTTGGAAATCGAGCGCCAACGGCCGTGTGTCCGGCATGGCCCCGTCATCGTTGGCCTCGCCCGTGTTGCTGAGAGCGGGACCCTGACACTACGCCCCATCCCGGCGGGTTATTTTCCCCAGGGTAAGCTCGAAGATCTTCGGGCGGAGCTCAACAAGTCCTGCGGCGGCCTCAAGGACATCAAACCGGCGGTGGTCAACATCCGCGCGGGAGCCAAGCGTACGACCGGTGCGCAGACGGAGGCCGACACCCGCCGCGCTAGGTGGGCCCACGGACGATCTAGTTTGCGCATCGACATCACTGCGGACTTGCTCTCTGACGGCCATACTGCATAGGAGAACACGTTCAACACCTCAATGCTTTCTACGATGTCTCTTGACCGGTACTTATCGGCACTCGATATTCCGCGACACTCCCTCTACTCTTCCAGCCTACTACGTCCCTTCGGTTGGATACGCGATATCCCATTCGACAAGATTTCTTCTTGCGACCCCCCCTCACGCATCAATTGGACATCTCCGACGCGTTAAGACGCTGTCGTCCTACTTTGCGTCTATCTTCCGGATGGTATAATACCCTCACGACAGGACTCGTGCCGCGACATCTCAGCGGCTCACCTGCCTCACGAACATCACGATCTTCACGATATTTTATGACGCGTTTATGGCCATCTCTCTCCTGCTATCTTTTTGCATTCTCCCGCTTCATTCTGTGTCCACCGTTGTGTTATTAGTCACTCATCAGTCAGGACATTCTATCCTTATTCCCTCGTAGTGATAGTTCCATCAAAACCTCCCACTCTCCATTCTCCTTATCTTGAGTCCGTAGTCAGTGATATCAGTGCAACAGAAGTAGAGCAATTTCAATGATGTAGGATACTGTATACGCGGTCGCGGTAGTCATGCTCTCCTCATTTGTGTGCTCGTTATCGGGGTTCGCCCGTGCTGCCTGAGACTTGAGTGGTGGTTTGGTGCAAGAATGCCGCAGTTTGGATATCGCTACTTGTAATCAGGTACAATTCCCTCACATTCTCATGCCTGCAGATAAGCCCGCTATCAAAATCCTCATTGCCCATATCTATCACCTAGTGACTCGGATCCATTACTTGCGCTATTCAAAATGGGCTCGACTGGTCCATCCTCGTAAATGTCGGCGGGACGCCCCAACCATTCTCTATCCAGTCCTTCAAGAGACCAGCCAGCCTCCACGTCGACGGTTCGAATCCCTGTTCCCTCTTCTCCTTCCTCCCCTCCAATTTCTTCCTCTCAGCTTCCGTCCACTCCATCTGGACGTGGGACGTTGTCTCTTTGCTTTTCTTCTTCAATTTGAGCGCTGCCGTGGAGTGAAGTACCCAGTACTTCTGCGCACTGCGGCTTGGGAGTAGCCGCGCGATGGCGACGGACTCGCAGCTAATGCGGTGCAGAGTAAACTGGCGCTTCAAGTCCCCTTTGATAATGACACCGCATGTGCAGGGAATGTTAACCCGTCTGGCGAAGTACAGCCACAGTCCTTCTTGGACGTGCCCTGGTTTTGGAATCCGCATGCGAGAAAGCCGTGCCTCGGGAGGGATTCGATCTCCCCGCCACCTAGGGTTTTGCACATCCCCACGCACCAAAAGGAAATTTAGCTGCTCCATAGCAAGACCGCAGAGTACCACGCTCACAAGAGGTCCTAGGTAACGGACTAGTGGCAGCGATGACTCTTCTGCCTCGTATTCGTAATGATTCATCGCTGCCACTATGCGATAGGGCGGGTGCCATCTAAGGTTTCCCGGAGTTCCACGTCTTGGAGGTGAGGCACAGAGCTTATGCATAAAGTGCCAATCACGATCTACAGGGCCATCAGGGAATCTCTGAGAAGTGTCCTCGTCCGTTCTAGGACAGTAAAGGTCGGTGTCAGCCAACATATATCTACGGTTGATAAGAGGGACGTACAAGTTTAGGCGAATGCACTCAGCACGAGTTTTAAGAAGACTCTTGAGCATTGGGGGCAGTATTTTCGTCCTCGTCTTTTTTTCCTTGATGCGCGCCCACATGCCATCTGTGATACGAGGTGGTGGGATTGAAAACTTGGCCACGTGCTCGGGAAGCGAGAGAAGATGCTGGGGCATCCCTGAAAGAGGAGATGATAGTTGTTTACCCCTTATGTATGCTTTTGTATAACGCGAGTGCTTATGGAAAGCGGGGAATTTGTTCACAATTCCTGCTTCTGAACGGAACGGATGAGAGATCTCCGATATACGCCTTAGTAGGTGCTTACCGTAGGGATCCCTGACTATACGTGTACGAGTCGCTATTCCTTCTGGCGGGTATGAGGCTTGTTTCTCGTTTGTTAGTGCATCCGTATCTTGGAATGCACAGGGTGAGCATATGCATTCGCAGATAGTGTTATTGAACATTTAAAGCTTACGGTTCTTTGCAGAGGTGTATATCCTCTTGGCATCCACCTGTACTGCATCATTGCGGGCGTTTTTATCCTCAAGATTCCCTGTACCAGGAAAAATCGCAATTCAACATCGCAAGATGATGTGCAATATAAGGAACAGCACGGAACCGACCTTTGATTAGCTGCTTACTCGTGTTGGACTTGAGCTTCTTTTGAGAACCCTCCTTCTCAGAAAGGTCATCTGTGCTTCGTTGTCGTTTAACTGAAGTTCTAGTATCTTGCAGACCTCGCTGGAAGATAGCCTCGAGCTCACGAAGCATAGATGACATTTGGTCGATGCTTAGTTCTTCTCCTGTTTTGAGCGACCTGGCCGAGACTTCTGAGTCGATTATTCAAGTATGAGAATATATGATCAAAGTGGTCACGGAGAGGGTAGCTGTTGAACTCGAGACGACCAGGTGGACGCTATGTTTTGACCACTGCATCACGTGCACGAGCGGGCGCGTTAGCGCCTCTCAATGAACTTCACAACATCGTTACTCGCTCGGAGAGGCACGTTGGTCCCCTTCACGTTTGCGGATAGATATTGACACATTATTACACTGTTTGACATAGTCTGTATTGCACCTGTAATAGTCTCTGATACGTTCTTTACCAATAGTACTAAGCCAACCCAGCAGATAATCGGTCTCTTCTTCTGATGGGCTCATATGGGGACGCAAGTGACCAGAGGCGCACGGATACCACGAGCTTTTGTGCATTATGGTATAAATATATTGGTTAAAATGAATGAAATAAGGTAAACGTAGTCATACGTTGCCTTGGTTCATCTTGCTTGAAGTTTTTTCTCTTTGCGAACAGCATAGACATTCATACATGTATTCATCATGTACCTTGTGCTCCACATTCATCTTTACCATGAACCTCTCGTTACATGAAACAATGCTAGCATGGTAGGTCAATATATATTACTGATTGATCGGGGGTAGCTAAACAACATGCGTAGGCCGTACCATGTATCTAATGTATGTAGATAGATCATATTGGTCATTGACGGAAGGTGCTAGAGTTAGTCTTAGTGGGGGAGTAGATAGATATTGAAAAGTACGTAGGGAATTTGATTAGAGTCTCGGCGGCCACTTCTGCAGAATACCTAGACAAACGACTACAGCAACGATTGCACAACTCTATACCGTATACCTGGTAAGCCTTTGAAACCCGGCTCCTGTGCTCTATAAGCTTAAGAAGAAATAGATCGAATAACGTGTACGCAACATTCTCCACGGCATGCTTTTCAGCCATTTTACGGACCGCCTCTCTGCATTGACCAGACACAGCGCGCTTTCGCGAGGATCCGCGCGTGGCATCCTCATTCAACAGGAACCGCCGGAATACCAACTGAACGCTACGGTGGCAGTCCCGGGCCATTTGAATAGACGCTTTCATGCAAAGCGCGTAGTCCTCGTTTGATAGTTGCGCGATGGCTCCACTTCTACGTTCTACACCCTCTTTGAGTACCGTAGGCCCGCATAGGGTAGAGAGATATAACGCCCATGATAACGGCCTCGCAATTGACTCCGCCTCTTCGTCTATCAGTCGGAGGAGCGATACGAGCTCTATGGCATCGTGAATCTCGAAATCGGGAAATGCGTCGCTCCTTTCCTTCCATGACTCCCATAAACTTGACCAACTTGTAGGAGAGTCTTGCGGCAAGTGGATGTGTACTCGTACGGGAAGCCGAAAGGCCCGTAGTAGCCGACGACGAGCGTGATGAGCCATGTCGTTGGCCTGATACTTGTGTGCACAGCGGATGATCCCCGCTATTGTCCTAAACGATCTAATGTATAGACATGTCAGCTTGATTGGTATCATTGTCGGAGGGGAAGTCAGTGATCAAGTTGGTACACTTACTGTGGAGGTGTGCTCATCATCGCCTTGAAGAATGCACGCAGGTCATCGGGGTCGTCTTGAAGACGCACAACGAAACAGCCGTCTAACTTCTCAGTGCCGTCGGGCTGGGGCTTGGAAAACATATCCTGGAAGACGAGGGAAGTCCGCGCGAGAATGTCTTTGTAGAACCGGAATGCGACATTGTGCCAGCTGCTCATGAGGACTATGTCCCCGTCTTCGTGCCAGAACTCCCTGTCTATTTCTAAATTTTCACGAAGAGTCGAGGTATGGTTGTCCATGTATGAATGTATGCGCCTTCTATGAAGTGAAACGGTTATCGTGAGTTTCTATCTCTGAGATCAGAATAACAACCCCTCAACTTACTTCAACCAACTTGTTCAAGGGCGTACCAGAGTGTGGTGACGCAAAGAGAAGGAACGGGTCAATTGTGCAGAAGAGTAACGGCAGGAGTGAGCTTGAAGAGGAGGTGCCTGTATGCAGAATCCAGTCGGTCTCCGACTATATGAGCGTGTGCTACGGCATCTGGCAAACTTCCGTAGCAAATACCGCGCGTGTACACACGCGAAGAAAACTCATGTCGCTGGATGACTCGGTTTATGACCTCTAGCACCAGGTCCCGCAAGGGTACGAACCACACTCATGACTCTTCATAAGATGATACTGCAAACGTGCTGATGACCGGGTAGGATATTTGGCCGTCGCTCTGGTCGTCCATCGCAGAAGAGCAGTGTCAAATTTATGACGAAGCATCTGTACTCTGAAGTTCATTCATACCGCCCCGTCGTACACCTAACGCTGGATGCTGATGATGAGCGACAGTGACTCACAAACAATAGGCTTCTCACCTCTCAAATGCCGCAGCCACTTCCCCGAACATCACTCCCACCCTTCTATTTCCAACGAGAAGTACGTAGGAAGCTTCTTGCGCACCGCGCGGCACTCGGTCTCGAGACGCTCCAGGATATCCTGCTTGCACGTCCCGCATAAGTCACCATGATGCTTCCATGCAGCCGGCGGGGTGGTCCTCTTGTCGACGCGAACGAAGAGGTCCTCGAGTGTGCACAAGCCCTCGTCCCGCGCGTGCTCCCTGAACATCGCGTCCACCACCTTCCGGCACTTGCACGTGGCCGCCCAGTGCGCCTCGACGTAGGCGCCCATCGCGCGGTGCACCACTGTGCGGCCCTCCGCGCGAAGCGTCTCGCCCGCGCGCACGCACCGCGCGAAGTCCGCGTCGTCAAGAGCTGCGACCTTGCCGTCCACAGCGCGCCTTGCGCCGTGGCGGAGGAGGCGCGGGTCGCACAGGCAGCAGAGGAAGAGCGCGACGGGGAGCACGCGCGGGCGGCACGTGAGGCGCGCGAGCTCAGCGGCGGCGAATGCGTCCTCGGGCTCGAGCGTGAGACAGCACTGCTGCTGGCCGGTCTCTAGGCGCGCGTCCCAGGACGCGGCGGGGTCCGCGTCGAGCCAGTGGCCGGGGCCGGGGACGAAGAAGCTCTCGAGGCGGGAGAGGGCGGCGTCCAGAATGGCGTCGGCTTCGTATTTGTGCGCGATGCGGATCACGGACGCGAGTTTCGTGAAGGGGAGCGAGGCGAGGCGGAGAGAGCTGAAAGGATAGGCTCAGGCGTGTGTGGGAAGACGATTGTGTAACGGCGGTTGCTTACTCGACTGCTGGGCTGAAGGCCACTTCCAAGAAGTGCTTCAGGTCAATGGGATGGTCGTGCACGTGGAATACAGGGGCGCCGTCCATGGTCTGGCAACCGGGAGAGAACTTGAAAGTGTCTTCGAAGACTAGTGAGTGTCGAGCTAGCATGCCCTTGTATACACGAAAGGCCCAAGTTCCGTTGGCTACGACGACAATGTTGCCATCTTCAAACCAGAGATCTTGGTCCCTTGTGATGTGAGGAGCTTGTTCTGCCATGAAGCTGGCCCATTTGGAAGGGTGAGCGGCTGTGATGCAAGCACGAGGCGTTGAACCTAGCACACCTGATTCACTGAGCACCGAGGGACCGCTGAGGTGGGGGTAAGAAGGCGCCTTGAAAGCGGGCGCGTTGTGCTGCGGTAAGGGCACACCGCCGATGACAGCCCGCTCACGTGGGTGTGCACTCGACCGATCCGGGCTCCCGGGAGTGTGTGGAAAGACGCACAGTACTTACAGCGACGACGTATGGTGACGCAGACATTGCATACACGGTGAATGGCTCGACCAGACATATGATTTGTGCCGAACAGGCACAACATAGATACATGGTCCGATTAAGAGCGGCTCTACGGGGACAACGAACGGGACAAGTCTATTGCACGTTGTACCCAATCAAACTTCTACGGCCGACGATCTCACCAATCTACATCACAAATGCATGAGGGACAGAGCGTGCACAGAATGCGAGCAGACGCACCTTGAAGATACCGTACGCCTCAACCGCGTAGATCCCAACCTTGGTCAAGTTGCCCGACCGCGCAAGCTCGCGCAGGTACTGCGCGCTGGTTGCCCGCGACCACAGAGTCGCGTACACCGACTGGAAGGTAGCCAGAGAAGGGGGCTGCAGACGCTCCGCGACGTAGACCTGCTTGAGGACCTCCCTGAAGACAGCGAAGTTGTAGGCCAAGGGTTCGCGATACGCTGTACAACGCAAACGAGATGGTCAGCATATAGCCTGTGCATACGTGACCCGCACCGCGGAAGCAAGTGCCCGACGGTAGAGCAGTACGAACGAGGCGCGTCAAGCACGCGAGCGGAGAGGAAGACACGTACATCCCAGCATGGTGCCCGCCTTCTCGCCCAGGGGTCCAAGGAGCCTCTTTCCGGTCTCAAACGCCTGGCCGAGGGTCTTCTGCGCGGAAGCGAAGGTCTCCTGAGCCTTTTTCTGCATCTCCTCTGCACTGGGGGTGGACGACGCGAAGCGCTGCTGCTGCAAACGAGAGTGGGAGTGGGGGACGCGGCGGGGGCGGACGGCCTGCGCCACGCGGGCGGAGATGGGGCGCACCATGGTGAGGAGGGCGCGAGGACGAGGGGGATGAGGAGAAGGAGCAGGACGCTGTTGGCAGTGACGAGACCGTCGGCCGGGACAGTGACGACCTCTCCCGACCGCAATTTACTCACGCCTCGGCTGTTTCCGGAACTCTTCCCGCCTCGGGTTAGGGTCTCCCTCTCTCTCCTTGTGGCCCGTGCCGTTGCCGCCGCCCTTCCGTACACTTGCTCCTTTGCTTCCCCAGGCCCAGCATCACTAATTATCTTCAAAGTCTAATGCCGCGATAAGGAAGACAGACTGGCAGATGCCTCTAGCAAAAAGATCTAGGGGCGCCGGGGGCCAAGCGCCCAAGCCACACCTTGGTCGATAACATCCACCATGGCCGCAAGCACCTGGTCCATCCAGCCTACCGACAGGGAGCGCGTCATCAGAGCCGCAATAGAGGGTGAGCTCCCAATGAAGCGCGACAAGTGCTATGCTCACACCATATCTCCAGCGAAACAGTTCGCGTACTCTGTGTACTCCAAGTTCAGGGTCGGCGCGGCGCTCCTCACAACCACCGGAGATATCGTCAAGGGCGCCAACATCGAAAATGCGTCATATGGTGCGCTTCCTGAAACATACTATGTACCATACTGAACGACACCCGCAGGTGGAACAATCTGCGCGGAAAGAACGGCCTTTGTGAAAGCCGTGGTACGTCGCGATATGTTGTCATCTCCGTCTCCCCTTCGTCTGATATCGACTGCGCAGAGCGAAGGGACACGCTCATTCACCGCGCTCGCCGTCGTCACGTATGGTTCTCAACGCTCTCTCATTGACCCACCCATCTTACCGTCTTCCCCAGGGATGTCGCGTCAGCAATCTCTCCATGTGGGATGTGCCGTCAGGTCATCCGCGAATTCTGCGCGCAGAGCATGCCTATCCTCCTCGTCCCCGGAGACTACGACAAACGTATCTCTGCAGGAGAAGCAGACGGGGGCGTGAAAGAGACTAGCATCGGCGAGCTACTCCCTGATAGCTTCGGGCCGGAGGACTTGGAGCGCCCACGAAACCAGTGAGGAGTGCGATGTAAGCCCAGCCGTCTCATGTCGTCTTTCATAACTCTAATCCGTGCTACCGCAGACAGATGAGAAGTCACTTCCCGTGTACTGAGTAGATCAGCTGCTACGGCACTCCGAATACCACGCGTTCACCCGGAACTCTGCCTCCGTGCATCTCACTGACTCGACTACCGCAGCACCCCCCGCAGACTTCCAACGGCATTCTTAGGTTCTGCAACCCACGATCGTGTGCATGTACACACTGTTCCGCTTCGAAGTTCAGATCTTCAGCACCCTGGTCACGCTTGGCGCTCCGTCCTCGTAACTTTAATCGTTTCGATGTTGGTCACCGGCGCTGCTCTCATCGCGTTTCAGCTTCACGGTCTGCATTTACTCCCTCGAAGACCGGAGGCTTTGTATATGATGCAGGGCCTCGCCTCGCCTTTCTAACCACTGGGACCCAGCGTTCAGCGTCCATACACTCGAAGACGCCAGTCGTCGATGTGTGAGTCAGCCGCCGACTCGGACCTCGGGCACCGACTCGGTGTTCGCCTCAATTCCCAAACCACCAAGCGCTACCTCACCATCACGCCCCACCTCGCTAACATTCGATGGGCGAGTGTACGCGCACGCCTCCGGCAAGTAGTGCGTGCTGTCACTTGAGTAAGCTCGCGTCCTGCCTGGGCCCTCGTTGACTCAGCACATCGCAGACCCACGCTGATCCGACACCAAGTGTTGAATATGGGCATGGTGGTATTCGCGCTCGCACCTCTACCGGTAGGTGCACGCGCGGAGCACCGCGGGCTACCTGCGAACATTTCGACTAAGCCACAGACTGAGGGCGGAGCGAGCAACGTTGCGGGCACATCCGCAGGGACCACAGCGCCCCTAGCGCATCCTCCCTCCCAGGTTTCGCTCTAGTCTGCAGGCGAGTGTCCAACGCATATAAAAGGTTGACTCTGGTGTCAACACATCTCCAGTATCCCCAGCCTCTCATCGACGTTCCTCGCGTTCTTCAAAAGACACCCCTGGTCGATAACATGTCTTCGTCTCCCCACCTTACTCTGTACACTGCCAACGGACTACCGCCCAACGGATGGTGAGTGTTTCCACACTCCACTGTCACCGCCATTCTGACTTCGCCAACAGGAAAGTGCTTGTCGTTCTCGAAGAACTCGGCCTCGACTACAATTCCGTCGTTCTTGACCTCATGCAGAACGAACAGAAGAGCTCAGAGCACACCGATTACAACCCCAACGGTCGCATTCCGACCCTTGTCGACCACCGTAACAACGATTTGGCTATCTGGTACGATTATTCATCCCTCCGAGACTGTCACATGGGCAGTTGACCCGACCTACAACAACTCGCAGGGAATCCGATGCGATAATCATGTACCTCGCGGAGAAATACGATACAGAGCACAAGCTCTCGTTCGACAAGTACGAGGATAAGATCCAGCAACTCCAATGGCTTTTCTTCCAAGCATCAGGCCAGGGGTAGGGTCCCACCTCTCATACCTATCAAATCGTCGCGCTCAGACGATGACACCTCCTTTTGACACTATTCCGCAGCCCATACTTCGGCCAAGCGGGCTGGTTCATCATCCTCACCTCAGAGAAGATCCCGAGCGTCATCGAGCGATACCAGAAGGAGATCATCCGCGTGTTTGGCGTTCTCGAAAGCGTGCTCTCCAAACAGCGGTGGCTTGTCGGCGACAAGTGCAGCGTTGCGGACCTCAGCTTCGCGACGTGCGTCTTCATCCCGCGCAGCCGATCACAGTGGTCAGTGTACTCAATCAGCTCTCTTCACAGGTGGAACGACCTCGCTACGACTAGACTCGTCAAGGACTTCAACGGGTTCGATTTTGAGCGCGACTTCCCCTCAGTTTACCGGTGCGTGCGGGCGTGACTATGCTTCTGTGCGAAACGTTGACGCGATTGAGGCAGTTGGCACACTGAGATGCTCGCTCGTCCGGCTGTCGAGAAGGTCTTCGCTCTCTGGAAGTCTACCCTCTAGATATCCTCAGAGTAGACCAACCCCGACAATTTGTTGTTGGCAGGGATCCATGTATCTGGCTGATGTACAATTTGCTGCGACAATTCATAGCCGATTTTCAACGTATCGATGTGTGCTAGCTATATCGATCATTCTTGTTAGAGCGACGAGGCCCCAGAGGCGGAACAGTAACGTGATTGGGAACGCATATGGGGCAGGTGGGGTCATATATTCCGACGAACACAGCTAAAAGCGGATCTCACTCCTGAAGGCCAGCCACGCAAACACTCAAATGAGCTCCAGCACCCCCATGGACTATAGCTAGATAGTGACGACATCAACCATTTGGATTAGTACTCTCCGAGCCCGGGTGGGTTTGAGAAGCTGTATTGTTCGATAACAAAGGTTAAAGCACGACAGATACCATCATAATCAGAGGTAGGAAGGAAAAATGGAAGTTACACATACCAAAACGGTCGCGATTGCCCAAGGACGTCATCTCCGCCCTACTATCGGGCACGATTTATGGGGAATACTAATGCCTGCTGTCACTTATAGTGACGCTCTGACATTTCCAACGGCATATGAACTCGATTCAAATGATGTCTGATACAATGCTAGCCTCCTCGCTACCCATCCCGAGCACTCTCCGCGATGGGGAAAAAGGCCATGGATGAGCACCGCGAAAGAGTTGGCGCCCGTGAGACTGTTTTGGGGGGATGTTAGTGCAGGCGCAGGCCGAGCCTGCGAGGCGTGCTCCCAGCGTCCAGCTGAGCGGCCAAGCGCCTGCGCAGGCGCTACGCGCCGCTTCATCGATTCCGTGTTTTGTTTTTCTCCCTCGTACCCTCACTGTCCTCACCGCTCGCTCGTTCTCGATCAGCTCTCATCTTTTCTTTTTTGCGTCCGACATGACCATCAACCTGCCGTCCGACCTGCGGATTTCCAGCGCAGACCCTCAGCCCGCCTCAGGGGCGAGCGCCCAGGACACCGGAGGCCCGAGGAGGAGCTCGAGGATCGTATCCGGCACCCCCGCACCTTCTGGAAGCGGGGCTTCCAAGACGACGGAGCCGGCGGCGAAGAAGACGAGAGAAAAAGGGAAGGAGAAGGAGAAGGAGCCCGGACCCGCACCGCCGGCTCCAGCCGCCCAGCAGCCATCGCCCACATCAGATCCAGCTGGGCACAACAAACCCACGGCGCCCCGCCAGGCGCCGCAACCTACAGCGCAGGGCGGTGGCCAGGCCACCGCCGAGCGCCAGGCTCAGGCTCAGGCCCAAGCTCAAGCTCAGGCTCAGGCGGCCAGGGCAGCTTTCGCCGCCGACTACGAGGGCTTCAAGAAACGCGTAGCAGAGCTGGAGGCCTTCGCACACAGCCTTCCCCAAGCAGCCCCGCCTGCCCCCGCCGAAGCAACGCCGGCGCCCAGCGGCCCCACCACACAACTCGTGGCCGACGACATAACGATTGAGGCGCACAGGATCGCCGCATTGGCCACGCGCGACACGAAGGCCGCCGTCCTCCCTCCTATCATCCCGGGGCTACAGGCGGACCCGCTAGCATCAGGTGAGCATCAGCCACACCCAAACGAGAATCCCCCGCCCCCCTTTTTTCCCGCACAAAGCCAGGGCACAGAGATCTGGCCGGGCGCGAGACCACCCCGCGCGTGCCTAGCCACATCTCTGTGCACCTTGGCGGGCCGTCCCATGGGGCCCCTGCGCAAGATGCGTCGCATCTACTAAACGTCTGGCGCCTTGTTTTCCCCCTTCTATACCCATGAAAACGCATACACGCATACACGCATACATGCATACATACACGCACGCATACACGCACGCACACCGCACGCACACACGCACGCACGCACACGCACACGCACGCGCACACGTACACGCACACGCACACGCACGCACACACGCACGCATGCACGCACGCATGTATGAACATGCACGGCACATCGGTGCACGCTGCTCGTCTCCGCTCTCTCTACACTCGCCCGTCCACGCATGCTCATGCAAGGCCGCCCGTCCCCACAGCTGTCTCCCCCCGTGTCGACCGCGCAGTCCAACTAGGCCACTACGTCCCGTACACACTCCTGACAGTGCGCGGCAGGCTGAGCAAGCCCCAGGACGACAACAGCCTGCTCGCTATCTTCGCCGGCGCAAACCAAGGGCTTGACCGCACCGGAGAGCACGCCATAGAGTACAACGACTGGGTCATCGCCAGCAAGGCGGTGGAGGAGCTCGTCCGGAAGCACCACGGCGACACACGGGCGGACGCGCTATGCAGGCACCACCACTTCGTATCCCAGTTGAGCTCCCGCTCGTCTTGGGAGGTCGCCCTCCTCTACGACATCACCGTCCGCGAGCTCGCCGTCGGACAGCCCCAGGCCGATATCGGCACCCCAAACCACCATATCATGCTTGAAGCACAGGCTAGGGTGAACCAGGCCCAACTCAGCCGAGCAATGGAGCAGGCCGCCCGACACACACCACGCACTCGCGACGAGCCCACGCGCACATACCAGTCATCCCGCAGGCCCGCACGTGACGACGACGGGCCGCGCAAGCGCCCGCGCCAGGCTGGTGAGGGCCGTCATTGCTTTCGCTGCGGTTCCCCCGGCCACTACCCCGCTACCTGCTCCGCGTCCAACACCATCACCGGCCGAGCAGTTGCACCCCTCTCCACCACCTCAGCCAGCCCAAACGCCCTCGCCGCGCCCAACGGAAAGCCGTTCTGCTTCACGTTTGCCCGCGGGGCGGCCTGCAGCCACGGGTCACAATGCACCAATCACCACGCATGCAGCATCTGCGGAGCAGGCGACCACGGCGCAGCCCGCTGCAACCGAGTGTGATCCCCGCAAGGTGATCACACCACTAGACCCGAGTCGCGTCGAGGCCTGCCTCCGCGACCTCGGGCTACTCGAAAAGTGGGCCCACATAGTGGATGGCCTGCGCCACGGCTTCGACGTCGGAGTCCGCGAGCCGGTGCTAGCGACCCACACCCCCCAAAACCACGCCTCCGCGAGCATGGACCCTGCATCTATAGATGCATACATCACCGAGGAGCAGGCCGCAGGCCGCTACTCCAACGCTTTCGACGTCGACCACCTAGAAGCCCTTATCGGCCCTTTTCGTTCCGCACCTCTCGGGCTCGTCCCAAAGCCCCATTCCGACAAGTTACGACTGATACAAGACCTATCTTACCCCCGTAACGATGTACGATTGTCCTGTACTTTAGTGACGCCCACCCCGACTCATTGAATATACGCTTCGCCACCCCAATTCCTTTTCACAGCCCCTGATCCGCTCCGTCAACGACGGAGTGAACTCCGACGAGTTCCCGACCGCCTGGGGTACCTTCGAAAGCGTGTCAGAGCTCATCCTGAGCCTGCCGCCAGGCTGCAAGGCAGCGACATTCGACATCGCCTCAGCATACCGCATCACGCCAGTCCGACCAGACCAACAGAACGCATTGTGCGTGTCATGGAGAGGCAAGGTCCACGTGGACAGAGCCCTCTGCTTCGGTCTTGCGTCTAGTGCAGGCGTTTTCGGGGCGATAGCGGACATGCTCGTGGACATCTACGACGCCTTGGGTTTCGGACCAATCCGCAAGTGGGTCGACGATTTCCTCGTCATTATCCTCCCCCATCAATCGTTCACAGAACTCGACTTCATGGCAGCCACAGCGTCCCTTGGAGTGCCTTGGAGTGTCCCCAAGCTACGCAAATTCGCCATCTGCCAACGGTTTACAGGCTTCGACTGGGACCTGGCACAGCTCACAGTATCCATGCCCGAGGAGAAGCTAGCAGCAACTCGAGCCCTGGTGCAGTCCTGGCTCGTCCCCGACTCCAAGGTCCGTATGCGAGAGGCTGCATCGCTCCACGGGAAGCTCGTCCACGCATCGACGATCTTCCCCCTCATCCGCCCTTTCCTCCGCTCCATCAGCCGTTTTGCCGCCTCCTTCCGTTCACCACGAGCAGCCCTGCGCATTCCCAGGAGTGTGGCATCGGACCTAGCGTGGATAGACGACCTCCTGGCACGGCTACCGAACACATTGCCCATCTCCCGACAGGAAGCGACGGACATTGGCTGGTGGGGCGACGCAAGCTCGTCGTTTGGGGTCGGGGTTGTGGTAGGCCCTTTCTGGGGCGTATGGAGGTACGCCCCAGGGGTCTCAGTAGGCCCACATCAACGCTTCGACATAGGTTGGGCAGAAGCAGTTGCAGTAGAGCTTGGGCTCCTCCTAGCTCGCCATCACGGCCTCCTGCGCACACATGGGGGCCACGGAAGGAAGTTTTTAGTGCGATCAGACAACTCGGGAGTGGTACAGGTCGTCAACCAAGGCAGATCACGCTCACAAGACACCAACGATGTCCTGCGCCGCATCTTCTTGTGCCTCGCAGAGGATGGCACCTACCTCGCAGCCCAACATGTCACCTCCGAGGCCAACGTGGCGGACCCCCTCTCGCGAGGCGACATATCTGGTTTCCTCTCCAGATTCCCTTCAGCCACTACGCGAAGCGACTTCTCGCTGCCACAAGACCTGCAGCACCTACTCACGCCGTGGTGATGTCCGCCTCGAACTTCACGCCGCACTTATACCCGGCAGCGATCAGCTGCAGCACCGAGCAGAAACCACAGGCCATTTTGCCGGCTGCGGCAGCTGCAGCCGCACCGCAGCCACCCCTCGCATTGCAACCTTCTATTCTCCGCCCCCCTGTGCCATCAGCAGACAGAATCTTCGCCTGGAAAGGCGTCCACACCCCCCCACCTTCGACCATACGTCACCCACTTATCGAGCGGCTGGCTGACGACGCCATGAGAGCTGCCCTGAGAGCTTCCACAGCAGAGAGTTATGGAGCTGGGCTACGGAAGTTTCACATCTTTTGCGACATATTCTCGATTCCAGAGGGTTCCAGGCTCCCAGCGTCGTTCGAGACGCTCCACTCCTTTGTCTTGTGGGCGACAGCGAACCCAGACGAGGCCACGCATCCAGAAACAGCAGCAGCAGCAAAGGAAATTCCACTGGAACCGGTTTCCGTGCAAACGGCCTCAAACTACCTGGCGGCAGTGCGCGCATGGCACATCGCGCAAGGGTGGCCGCCTCCCCTATCCGATCACGATAGAGAGCGCATCGACACGTCCTTGCGAGGGGTTGCGAATATCCAGAAGCGCGTGCGGGCACCCCGCCCGCCAATCACCATCCCTATGTTAGCAGGACTGAAGGCGTCGCTCGACCTCAATGACCCCTTCGAAGCATGCCTCTGGGCCGTCGCCTCGTGCGCATTCTGGGGTCTAATGCGGTTTGGAGAAGCCACAGTTCGTTCGCGAGCAAGCTACGACCCATCGAGACACCTCAGTCGCTCCCAGGCAATATTCAATTACGACGAGAACGGGAAGGAGTATCTAAGGCTAGATCTACGGGAAGCGAAGACGGCGAAGCCAGGGGAGATCCAGCATATCTTCCTCGTTCCACAGCTGTCACTATGTCCCCTCGAAGCAACTAGGAACCTCGCACGAGTTGTACCGGCAGCCCGTGACGACCCACTGTTCTCCTGGCGAGACAAGAAGGGCAACATCCGCCCGATGACACGCGACGCGGCCCTTCGCACACTCAACGACCGGCTGCTCAACCTCGGTTTCGGGACCACCTTCGGCCACTCATTTCGCATCGGAGGCGCCTCCTTCCTGCTCGCGCAGGGTGCAAGTCCCGAGGTGGTACGGATGATGGGGAGGTGGCGGTCCCTTGCATACGAGCTCTATGTCCGGGCCTTCGAGCGGGTGGTTTCGCACCATACCGCCAACATCGCTTTCTCTTTCCCACCAGCATAGCCAGAGGGCCTCTGCGTCCCCGGGTTGGGCAGAACGGCGCAGGCAGCCGCGGTCAGGGTCCTCAGTGGCCCTGGCGGGGTAGGCGGCTTGCCTCGCGCGGTGTCCGAGCCCGGCTCCCGCCGGGCCCCTGCCCAACCTCAAAGGACCAGAGTGACCGCACGACGCACGCCCCGTCCTGCGCTCCCCAGCACGGCGAGACGAAGCTGGATTAGTGCAGGCGCAGGCCGAGCCTGCGAGGCGTGCTCCCAGCGTCCAGCTGAGCGGCCAAGCGCCTGCGCAGGCGCTACGCGCCGCTTCATCGATTCCGTGTTTTGTTTTTCTCCCTCGTACCCTCACTGTCCTCACCGCTCGCTCGCTCGCTCGCTCGTTCTCGATCAGCTCTCATCTTTTCTTTGTCCCGCCCACCGCTCCCTTTTCTGCTTGCGCTCAAAATGCAGTAATACAAATGTATGGCCATACGCCCATGATCCCACCGCTCACGACAATCATTCACTCTCGGTCCGAATCATAGCGCAAGCAAGCCCGCCCACCCGGCGGCTTGCCTCGCGCGGTGTCCGAGCCCGGCTCCCGCCGGGCCCCTGCCCAACCTCAAAGGACCAGAGTGACCGCACGACGCACGCCCCGTCCTGCGCTCCCCAGCACGGCGAGACGAAGCTGGA
>FTLJ01000696.1:0-58395 GCA_900155495.1 Porogramme epimiltina
CCACCCCCAGCGTCCTGCGGCTCCCAGAACCCAGCCGCCACCGGCCACCATCGCCCCCCCTCTCCCTCCCCCGTCCCCCGCCCCCCGCCCCTGATAACAGCCCTTCTAGAATCCCCCCTACCATACGCGCGACCGGGATCGGGCGCGGCCGCGCGCTCCCGCCGACATACGGCCCTCGCCGCCAGCCCCAAACACCGACCGTGCCCCTTCCATGACGTCTTCCTAGAACCCCGCCTCCCACTCCCTCCCCCTTCGCGTCCCCATAAATGCACATCTGGCCGCCGCCCGGCCCCGGAATTAGTGCCAGCTGCCCTGAGCATCCCCGCCCGCCCGCCGCCCGTGCGTGCGTGCGCCCGGCGCGCGTCACCCGCCGCCCGAACGCGAGCGAACCGTGCGGCGCTGCGCACCCCCGAATTCTGCGCGCGTTCTACGCCCGCCCTGCGCCCTGCGCCCCGCTCTCCCGCGCACGCACGAGCGCACGAAGCCCGGTCGCGTCTCACCCCGGCACGTCGCCTCCTGCCTCCCTCCCCCCAGGTCCCGCGCCGCGCGCGTGGTGCCCCCCGCCGCTAGCCCCGTCATCGATGCGCGTGCGCCCTCACCCGACCCGCGATCTGACCTGCGCGGTCGCCCCGCGCCCGCCGGACGATCGAAGCGACGCGCGTGCCTCGCTCGTGCGTGTGGCACGCGCCTCGCCCTCCCGCAGCCGCCTTTCTCTCTCCTCGCCGCCGATTCTCGAAACCCCTTCTCAGAAGTAGCTCCTCGCGCGCCGCCGACGTCCTGGCGTCCCGACGCGCAAATTCTTCCTTCTCGCACCACACCGCAGGCCACACGCGCGCGCCCGCACGGATTCCCATAGCAACCCGGCGTGCGCACGATCCACGACCGCAAGCTCGCTGGGGGCCCGCAGCAGCACACGGCACGCGACACACGACGCGCGACGCACGACGCACCGTCAGACCGCCTTGGTCCGTGTTGGGACGTCACCCGCGCGATACGAGCGATTTGGCAGTCCCCCTTCCCCTTCCCCCTTCCTCCTCCCTTCCTCCCCGGTGCAGCCGGGCTCAGCACCCCCGGCGTGGCCCAGCGCAGCGCAGCAGCTGCACGCACGCACGCACGCACGCTCGCACCCCGGCAAGCTTCGACGGAGAACGTCCCCCCGAAGGCGGCGCGCGCCAGGCCAGCCAGAGGCCGGGATGTGCGCCGGGTCCCACGCCGAACGCTTCCGCGCAGCCCGCCGTGCCCCTGGCCGTCTGCGTCAGAACGCCCCCTAGGCCTCCTCGCCACCTTCTGCACCCGCCCGCCCACCCCCGGTGCGCCCGCCCTCGCAGCTGCCTGTCAAATGTTTCCCTGAGCGGACGCGGGCGCGCCATCGATGACGCACACGCACAAAGTGCATCCTCGCGGCCCCGCGCAGCGCAGCGCGTGCGCCCGAGCACCCCGCTCGCCCAAACCACCGGCCTTCTTCGCAAGTGCTGCGCGAACGCACTGGCATGCACGCCCACTGCGCTAGGGACGGCGGACCCGGGCTGCGGCAGAGCAGCCCCGATTCGTGGCGGAGCATTCCTCCACGCCTTCACGCTGCACGCACGTCGTCCGTCCGCCCTCCGCGGCCACAAATGACGAATCACCACGCGCGGGGCGCGCGGGCCCCGCGCCGCACATGCCGGCTGGGCACTCAACAGGACGCCGACGCGCTCCAAGCAATCCACGCTCGCCAGGCGCGCCCGTGCCGCGTCTCCCCCACCTGTCGTCCACCCGCGGCGTCGCATGGGCACGCTCGGGTTGCCGTACGTCCCAGCACCAAGCTCCAGTACTCCCTCGGTCTCCACCCCGCACGGCGCACGACACCCCCCTGGTCGCCTGGCCGTTCCGGCCCCCCGCAGGTCCGCTCCGGGATTCTAGTGCGTGCGCGCGCGCCGCGAACCCCGAGCCTCCGACTCCGATGCGGCACGGCCCTTGGCCAGGGCCCTTGCACTTAATTGCGCTCGCGCGCGTGTGCACCCCGCTCAGGGCGCGTCACTGTCGGGCCTTCCGCGGAGAAGGGTGAAGGGAGAAGGGCGGCCGGGGAAAGGGGAACGGGAGCGGGAATGGGCGCGGGTGATCGCTCTCAGGCCTCCCGCGGGCCGCACTCGCTCGTCTGACGTGCTGGTTAGGGCTCGACAATTACAATTACTTACGCTGAATGGGCCGTAATTAATAATACGGTTGATTACGGATTACGCTGGGCGGCGTAAGTAATGGTATCCTATTGTAATCTATTGTATTGATAATCTATTCATAAGTAGTTGTAACTAATAGTGTCCGCTAGGACAGGGAAGTGGTGACGGAAAGACACCTTTGAGTTGGGCTCTTGGGGCTTCGTGTGGCCCCTGCTCTACCCGGAGGGAGGGCACTATCACTTGAGGCGTGCCCACTGAGAGCAGGACCTGTCAGTCTGGAGTCGCAGGAACTGCAATGTTGTTGCTGGAGTAAGCCCAATACTAGTATGCCAGAAGATCATAGCAAGGGGCCAGGAGGGCCTGCCACACCATTGATTCACCAGGTATACAGCACGCAGGTAGGCTTCGTATGGGACGACACGCGAGGGTGTCTTCTCCTGCCCGGGCTCGGCGGACAGAGACACTCGCAGAGCGCAAACTTGAGGTAGCCTCCCTTCCGCTGCCCGCTTTCGGAGGTTCGCCCCCAGTTGGACTCTAGCGTGGGTGATCTGACGCCGCCGTCTCCGTCGCCGCGATAATGAGAGGCCCCCTTTTGCGGACGCGCAACTGCTTGGAACCCAATCCGTAAGCTCGACAACCATCGCGGGCGCGCACAAGTTCGCAGCACCGTCGCGTAGAGTCTGACTTAGCTGCTCAGCCACTAAGACGGCGCCTAATGTTTACTACTTAGACACCAAAGGCTCGACATGGGGTGACTACTGATAAACTCGAGTCTATGGACGTAAAATTGATCACTACGGTGCTAACCACTCGTTTGAGGAACAAGACAGCACATTATACACTCTTCTACGCTCTTCTATGCTCCCTACGTGCGTCCATGCTGTCATGTGACTAGGTCTATTACTTACCATTACTTACAGTCACTATAATCTAATATAATCGTAACCTACTGTAATGTAATGACTACTAATGCGTGACCTCCAGATTACGGAGAGCCTCGTAAGTAATCCGTAATATAATTTAATCTCAGATTATAATGGATTATAATCGTATTCTTGAGGAGCCCTAGTGCTGGTGCTCCCCGTGGGCGTCGACGTGCGCGGTCAGGTGCGCTCCGAGCGGACGGAGGGGCAGTGCGTCAGCGATGCTTTGCCAGTGCTCCCCGAATTTCATCGTCGAGGACTGTGAGGTTGTCGATCCCGCGTCGCGGGTGCGGCACGTCGTCGCGGGCGGGCGGGCTCGCGTTATCGGTCGGCCACTTACTTACAGCAGCCCCTCCCCCTCGCCTGTATTCTGTACGTACGCGCAGGCACGTCCCGCGTTCCCGTGCCTCACCCACGTCCCTACCCTCCGGTTGGCACAACATACACTCCCCGCAGTCCGTACCTAGGCCCCACCGCAAGCGAGCTAGCAAAGGCACCCGGCGCCCACCGCCGTACGACCGGCCGTCCACCCTCGTCTATCGTCACCTAGCCACCCACCACCTCCGAGCACTACGGGGCGGCCATACCGTCCATTGAGTTACCGGCCACCCAGCGGCTCCGCCGGCTTACATCCCCACCACACGGCAGCCCTCGCTAAGCAACCCAGCGGCTTCGTGCGCCTACAGCCCACAGCGGGCACGATGGCGCAGCCAGCGAGCGACCACCCGTAACAGGGCCCACCCAACACCCAACACCTAGCACCCACCGACATACCCGCCGCGGCCTGCGCCGTCGCCCTAGTCCGCGCAGCGAAGGCTTCCCCCCGCCGCCGCCCATCGACGGGATCAGTCGCTGGTTAACACCCAGGCCCCCCACGCCGCCGGCCCCAAACCGGGCAGCCGCGCCTCCCATCTCAGACCCCTCTCCCAAAAGCTTGAGCTTGTACAGCCCGCCATCCCCGCCCCCCGCGGAATGCGGTAAACCCAACCCCCAATGGCTCAGGTCGCCGGCCGCGGCGCGCGCCCGGCCATACACGACGCCCCGGACAGTAAGGGAGAGGGGGGGGCTAAGCGGGGCCGCCGGGTGCCCAGGCTCGAAGGCTCGAGTCGCGTCGCCCGCTACCGCAGCCTGACTCCTGAAGGCCTTATTTCCGGCAAGCTCAAGCTTCAATTCCGCTACGCACCTAATTCGCCGGCGCGACGGCGCGCACCTCCGCCTCGTCCTGCGTATGAGGGCACACCCTGCACCGTGCGCCGCGCACCGCATACCGTGCCCGCCGCCGGCGGGCTTCTGCAGTTCGTGATGCCCTGATGCGGCGGCTTGGCCCAGTAGTGGCTGTCCGGGAGGCACCGAGCCTTCATTAAAAACTCGCCTGGGAGCCCCGCGCGCGTGCACACACGCACACCGAACCTTGCCAGCCCCGCGCGCCCTCTGCACCCGCGCGCGCGAGCACCACGGACCGTCGCCCTTCGCGCGCCTTCCAGACGTCCCAGCGAAGCCCGAAGCCCAAAGCGTAGCCCGCGCGCCGCGCACGGTCCCAGGCGCGCCCTTCCAATCTCTGACGTCGACGCCGGCCGTCCGCGTTGGGCAGGCGCGAGTCCGCAAACGCGGCGGGACGCGCGGCCCGGGCGCGCACGCGTGTGAGCGCGCGCCCCCACAGTGCCGCAGCCCTGAGGCCCGCGCACGCACGGCCGCGCTTCGCGGGCGGACGGGCGCGTTCCTAGGACCTTGGGGGGCGTGCGTCACCGGCCTTCAACGTCGCACTTTGGGGGGCGGCGCACTGACCTTTACGTTGTATGGAGAGTACGTCAGCGCCGCGGCGCATTCGGTCGCGCCGTGGTCCTCGTCTTCTGGGAGGCTTGGCTGCCTACGTGGAGGCAATGGGCGGGGGCGAGCACGGGGCCGCGGACGCAGTATACCGGTGACGCACCCCTAGCGACGGGTGACCGCAGGGAGAGCCAAGAAGGGGGGGGGCAAGAACGGGCCCGGAGCTGCATTGCGGGCGGCGCGTGGGCCCACCGGAGGGGGCGCCGCCGCCCCGCCCGCGAAGCGCGCCCGCGCGCAACTCAAATCCACGCCTCCCTTCCTGCGCGGGCTTCGCAGCCGGGGGAAGGGGGTGCGGTGGGAGCGGGCGGGATGCCGTAAGTGCGCGGCGTCGCTGGGTTCGCGCTTGCTCCCCACCCCACCTGCCCCTCCCCACCCTGCGTGCAAGTCAGCGGATGTGTAAGTATGTGTGTCGCGGAGAGGCGCCGCGGCGCGTCTCCCCGGGCGACATTGCTCGCTGCCACCCGTCCGCGCCGCCACCCTCGCCCGACCGGGAGTGCCGCAGCGTCATCGAGAGGGGGCCGCGCGTCGGGCAGAGCGAGCACCAAGCGTGCGCCGCACGCCGCGGCCGCTTCTCGTGCGGGATGGGCGGGCGGCGTGGGTCGCCGGGCACCATACGGGGCGCGCCGGCGCACCGCGCGGTGTCGCGCACGCTTCCGCGCGTGACGTCCTTCCCCCCTCCCTTCCCGGCCCCCCGCTGCCCCGGCCAAGACTCACAGGACGCGTGCAGGGCATCTGGAAGCCCTGCGTCCGCTGCGCGCCGTCGGATGCTTGGGGTAGAAGCCCCCGCACGGTGCGGCTGGAAGGGGAGACCAAGAGCCAGCCGTGCGCTGACTCCGCCGCGCCCACGGCCGCCGCAGACGTGTTCGCGCCCGCGCCCGCATGCATAGTGGTTGCGCGAGAAACCCCCGGGCGCCATGTCAGAGTGCAGGGCGACCGCAGACGTCGCCGCATATGGTTCCGGGACCCTGCATGCGCCTGGACCCTATCAGTCAGAGGTGCGCCCGCTATCTCGAGCGGCGCGGGGTGGGGCGTCGCTCATGCCGTAGCGACGCGTCCCCGCAGGTCCTCGCACACACACGCCGCACACCCCGAACCGCATCGACGGGTGTCCGCACGTCGCGCGCGGGGAAGGGCACGTCGTGCCCGCGAGGCCCGCCGCTGCCCTCCCGGGCCCGTTCCATACGATGGCCCTCGCCGCGTCTGGCAGCGCACACGCGCCCACGCACGCCGCCGTGCGCGCCACCGGCGTGAAACGCCCCGGCCGGCAGCACGGCGCAGGACTCGATCGCGCGGGGCGAACGAACGCGGCCTCGGATCGAGCGCACCGGGCGCGCGGACGCAGACGCAGGGTGCAAGACGCAGGACGCAGGATGCCAGACGCAGGAGGAGGGTTCTGCCCGCGCGCACGGCGCGGGCCTGCCACACGTCCAGCGCCCGCCCGGGCACGTACGTACGCGCGCGTGCGGTGCGGTGCTGGCGGGCAAGACTAATCCTGGTCCGAGGGGCCTGCTTCGACTTCCTCTTCCCGGGCGGCCGCAGCCGCGTACGTACACGCTCGCCCGCGCACGCGCCCGCGCACGGCGTGCGCCGGGGCCCTCCAGGCTCCCGCGGGGTGCGCCCGCGTGGACCCTCGCCGGATTGCGTTCGACGCCCGCCGGAGTCCGCGGATGGGCCCGCGCTGGGATCCGTGCCGTGCTGGGCGACTCGACGCTGTCGAGTCGGGCGGTAGGTGAGTTGGTGCCGTGAACAAGGCACCCGCTGTTGTGAGCAGGCGTGCGCTCTAGGTCGCCCACTCAGGGTATTCGTTCTTCCAGGGAGGGAGAGCGGGGCGTGGCGGCGGGGCCGGGTGTAGTTTGAAGGACGTCAACGGCTTTCTCTTTTGACGCTCTTGTCCTTGGGTGCGGACCATGGATGACAGGAGGATAGATATTCTTGCGGCGCGGCGTTCCAAAGCTAAGTACAAGCAGGCCAGCCCAGGCGTGACGACACCTTGTCATTACGTGCATACGCACCACAGTCATTGCGCCAGAGTGAGGTATGCCTCCAGGGTCAACTAGTAGACAGGTGCCGCCGGTAGCTAGTGTAGAGAGAACGCTACGTTTAGCTAGTTACGGCGAGCACGGAAATAAAACTTACTTAGAAATATGCCTGATTCAGCGGGGATGATCAGGGTCCGGGCTCACGCTCAGTGACGGGCCGAATACCATGTCGGTAGGAGCTCCAGCGGAATGGTTTACGCCGCAGTGGGAAGGAGTGTTTAGCTACCGAGATGTGATAACTCGGCATTAGTGACCCACTTTAGGCAGGCAAAAAGAAACTCTAACCTTGCAGGCCTTTAGCCATATAAACTGCCGCTATGACATGTTCTACAGGAACAGTCGCGCGCCCTTGGCGACGTAAGTTCCCAATGTTCCATTGCTGTCCTGGGTCGCCACAGGGCCACGAAGGGCACTTTACAGAACGGCATCAAACCCGGATTGCAGCATGTGTGAACTCAGAACGGAAGATATTGTTCGGGTGAACGTATTATCAGACTGGGGACGTACCTTCGCTGTTCAATAGATTTGTTCTACGGAGCCTGGCCTTCGTGGGGCGCTGCATAAGCCAACACGTCAATGGACAGGATGGAAACGGACGAGGACGCATGTGCCATGTAGGCGAAGACAGGGTGGCTCGTTGGGTGGTCATGGTATCCCGGATCGATACATGGGGCGCTCGCGTCTTGAGAACGTGTTAGATCGACACCATCGTTGAAGGAGGGTCCTGGAAATTCGGAGGGGGGCTACATGACGCAAAGTGGTAGAGAAGCGGCCTACGGTGAGGCAACCAATTCGATCTCACCTCGGGCGGTGCAGCCGAGGATGTGGCCGCATGAGCCGATCTTGATAGCATCTTGATGCTGCGCTGCCGGAGAACGGGAGAGGTTCGACGACGTCACTGGAGACCTCGGAGACAATTTGAAGAACGTCGGGTTGTCTCAGACTCTAAAATTGCGCTTCTAGGGTTTCGTTACTTCTATTGCAAAGGACGAAGTATGGGTAAACTATCACTCACATCTTCATATCTGAGTTCTAGCAGCTTATAAAGATGATGCTCAAAGTATTTTTGAGCTTACAACCTCAACAGGAAGCCCGCGACACAACCGAACAGAGCAGGGTCATTGGCGGTTGAACATGATGGTGCGTTTGGCGAGATGCCGGTGAGACCTTCAAGCGTCTATCCAATCTAATCAAACACATTAGACGCTTAAGCACTTTCATTAAGGTTTGTTCCTACGGTACCTCGCCGGTCGTCTTGCACCGCCGTTTCGTTTCCGCCGCTGTTCGGTACTTGTGCTCACCGTAATCTATGTCTTTGCTCACTTAGTGCTCCTGCAATTTGTGAACATACGGTGCTCAATCAAATTAGACCTGTGCAGATAACAATGGTATACAGCATCGTTTCTAAACCATCACTCCTTCCCCGCCCAGCCGTTGGCGACCATCAGTCGACCCGTCGGGTTCGCACCGTTGGATTCCGCGTTCCCGTGTTGCGATATTATCCTCAATAGCGATCTTCCGCCCGCTATGCGCGTTGCTCCTTGCCCACGAGCGTCGTGCTGCTTCTCCCTCTCCTTTTCTTTCTCTTTCTTTCTTTCCGGTCATGGCACCGTTCAGGCGTCCCCTTGCCCTCAAGCGCGAGGACGCCGCTTCTTCAGGTGGTACGTCGCTCTCTTTGACTTTTGACGTTTTCTCTCAAGTCTCATGTCCGTGCAGAGTGTTTGAACGTTCCTGTCATCCTTCCCCGCACCTCAAACGTGCTGAATCACTCCCTCGACAGCGCAGGCTAGCCCTGCTGCTTCCTCTTCGTCCTTCGTTTCGTCCTCAAGCGCTGCTTCGCCAGCATCTTCCTCTTCCTCGGAGACCCAGCCGATCACCTCCGTAGCGGCTTCGGCAAGTGCGAGCACGGAAGCTAGTTCGTCATCGAGTGAGGCCCTTTCAGATACCCCTACCTCGTCTTCCTCGTCAGGTGCGCCCCTGGCCACTACCTCCTCAACGGAGAAGCCCTCCGCGGCTAGTTCCACGCAAGTGGCATCCACATCAGCCGCACCTTCCACCTCAGTAACATCATCCACGTCCACATCTTTGGATCCTCCATCTCCCATATCTTCTTCCTCCACGGGGGTCGAGTCTTCCCCGGTTTCGTCGGCATCTACATCACCGCCCGCCTCAATAGAGTCGACTTCACCTGCATCGCCTACGTCCACCTCACCTGCTTCTTCCGCCACTTCGGGCACCTCACTTGCCACATCTACCATTGTGCCGACATCTAATGCTGTATCGTCCGCAGTACCTTCCTCCGCTCCATCTTCGAGTGCGGCTGCAAGCGCACCCACCAGCGCAATCGTGATCCCAACCGCCATCGGGTCCGAGGATGGCCCCACATGTACGTCGTTCAAATGTCTGTGCCTTTCTTCGTACCCACTCACAAGCGGGTTTCCTATCCTCGCTTGTCCGCCATGTCTTCGTCGCCGAGTATAGCGTCGCAGTCTTCCGTAGTGGTCACAACGGCACCGACGGCCCCCGCTTCGGTCTCCTCGGACTCCGCGACGGGTCCCTCCAGACTTACGGCCGATTCGTCTGAGCCAACCTCCGCCACGTCGACCCCCACCTCCGCCCCCTCCTCTAGCTCAGCCACGTCCGCCTCCGATTCGGTGTCTGCGAGCTCTGCCACTTCCTCGACTGGGACAGACACAAGCTCGTCGCCGACATCGGTCAGTGTGGTACCTACGGCGATCGGGTAAGTTCCGTCGTAAGCCTGGATACATGAAAATACGTTCCTGACCCCTGGCCGATAGCACCGAAGATGACCCATCACCGTCCAGTAGCAGCGCAAGCGTAGCGTCGGAGGATCCTGCGTCGACGACCGCGGCAACCGCGGCAAGTACAGCGTCTGATGCCAGCACAAGCCCGTCGACGACGTCAACGAATATAATCCCCACCGCGATCACGTGAGTTCCGCGCTAATATCCATTTGTATGCGACCTCACGCTCTACTTGGACAGTGGGCCATCTGACAGCGACCCGCCAGTAACGGGCAGCACGACCACTGCCCAGTCTGCGGATCCTACTTCGGCGTCCTCGACGAAGGCTGGCGCTACCACTGCGCTTACCACTGCGCCCAGCAGCACGATTGACAAGGCCGTACCGACGACGACCGACAAGGCCGCAGCGACACCGGGCAACAACGGAAATGGAAACTCGTCAGTTGGTGCGCAAAGTAGCAGCGCAGGTTCGGGCAACACGAACACGCAGGCTGGGAGCAGCCCGAGCAACTCCGCACCTACCTCATCTACCGGCAACACTGGCAATGGCGCAAATACGTCTGGGACCGACGGCACTGGGAACACTCCTACAGGCGGTGCCAGCAGCACTTCAACGGATGGTGCCGCAGGTGCCCAGCCTACGACGTCCTCATCCGGCGGTTCTGCTTCTACGTCACCATCCTCAGTGACCATAAACAGGTAAGATGCCTTCTATCTGTTCCTGAACCATCACCGACACCTCCCCCCAGCATCGCGGTCAAGCAGCAAGCTGCTGATAATGCATCGAGCAGCAACCCGACGGCGCCCGTGACCACCACGTTCACTAGTCGCTCGGTCATCAGCACCCCTGTCTCGACCATCGTTAGTGATGGTCGCTCCTCGACGTCCTTCTCGTTCAGCACGAGCACGACGGTGTTCACGTCGACGTCCGTTCCTGTCACCACCATTGCTGCTTCCAACTCCTCGTACGTCCCGCGTTTCCTCACAGCAGCCCTCGCTAACCCTCCCCAAGGCGTGGCTCCCTGTCCTCTAGTGAGGTCGGCGGAATCGTCGGCGGCGTTATTGGCGGGCTCATCCTCCTGATCGCGGTCGGCTTCTTCCTCCTCCGTGCCCGCCGGCGGCGCGCCGCCTACATGGGCGGCGGGATCACCTTCGAGTCGTACGCACCGCAACGTTCGCCCTCGCTCGTCCCCGACTCCCCTCCCTTCTCGATCGAGGCCGCGCTCTCGCCGCCCCCGCTCCCCGTCCTGAGCGCCGTGCCCCCCATGCTGCCCCCGATCCAGCGCGCGCCCCCCGTGCAGATGGCGTACGCCCCCGGCAGCCGCTCGGAGCTATTCCCCAGCATCGCGTCGACGTCCTCCGCGGGCGGCGTCCCGATCAGCCCCGCGCCGAGCCCGAGCGACCCCGCGCCCCGCCCGAGCCTGCGCGATACCGTCGTGAGCCGCGCGACGTCCGCGAGCGTCGTTGTGCCCGCCGCGGGCTCTGGGCACGCGAGCTGGAGTGCCGACGCGGTGCTCGGCGCGGACCCCTTCGCGGACCCCGTCGTTCTTGGGGAGCGCCCGGAGAGCGAGGTGAGCACGGTCGTGGGCCCGGATCCGTTCGCAGACCCGGCGCCGGCCGCTGCGCCCAGTATCCAGAGGGCGTCGTTGGCGCCCAGCACCCAGAGGACGTCGTTGGCTCCGCCATCACCGCTCCCGAAGCCTGGGCATACCCGACTGTCGATTGCAAGTAGCATGGATATCCAGGTGAGCCGCTCCGCGTTCTCGTAACATGATACAGAGTGTTAACGCGTGATTCCCCGTAGTCTGGCGAGGCGATGTGAAGGGTTTTGTTTATGGATCCGGGGCGATACGACGAGTCACGACATTCGATATATTGGGACTCTGTAGCTCTTCTTCGCTCCTTTGTGGCTTTCGTGTTGATTTTACGTTAGCTTTTCGCCCCGTGACCGCCGACTGGTGTCGAGCGGCTCCTCGGCAGGCCGAATGATAGTTCATACCCGCCGCACCCAGCGTGATGAACAATGGTGGTTGAGTTAGAAGGCAGTGCTCAGTGGAGCAGAGCTTGTATTACTTTGAATCTTGATCCCGTAAGATTGTTTGTCCAGAATGCGCTTCGCACGACAGGCATTCCCCGATTTTCGGCGGACGAAAAACGGTGGCAAAACTGAAGCAGGAAATTACCTTTTCGCAAAGAGTCGCGTGAAAGCAACGAAAAGAAAGCCTGTTGGGTGGCGCTTAAATAACGCAATGGAAGAAAAGGCGTTGACAGGAGTTTACCTGCCTCGGATTTTCATTCGCCGAATTAATGCCCATGATCGTTGTCTGTCGGTGAGTAGACATCTCTTCATGTTCTCACGTGACACCTTTGAAAATGGGTCTTGGGCGTTTGATTGGGGCTTTCACCGATCGAAGATGCGGATTCCGGAAATACTCGCTGTATCCGCCAACTATCCGACCACTGGATGATTGTGAGGGGGCCAAGGTACGTAGTGGGTTCCAGGCCTGCGTGCAGTGAAACTTCTCGATGTTCCTCGGGGGCGTCACATTGTTCTCTTCGTCGTCCGGTATCGGAGGAAAACGCAAGCTTCTGGGCCAAGTTCGGCGTCCCTTGGGACAGAGAAGACACCACACACCGCCTCGAAACCGCGATATGGCTGAAAGGCGCCAGCCCCCCAGCTCGCCCCGCGCTTGTTGAGAGGTTCTATCAGCAGTCGATCGAGGAACAGAGGACACACAAACCCATCTGATAGAGTCACTTGCCCTCCATGGCCTGTGCCAACGAAAGCATGTCGTAAGCATACATAGGCATATAAAATCCCCATTGCCATGATATCCCATATATCTCACACTCTTCACGTCTTCCTAGCACTTCGCATCATCTCCAATTCGTGACCGCATGTTTTCCGGCACAGGTCCGCCCCATGGCGGACCTCCAGACGAGTCAAGCGCCAGCAAGCTCGAGTTGGAACGTCTTAATGCCGAGCGGAGGACGTTCTGGGTCGAGGAGCCGCTGGAAAGCTGGTTCGACGAGTGTCTCCCTGGCCGCATATTGCCGGAGAATATCAAGCCCGACACATTTCAGGTCGATTTCGGACACCAAGAACCAGGGATGTATCCGGGATGGGTGAGCCTCTTTGAAATATCATCTTCGGGGATCGCTGACAGGATATCAGTGTAAAGGCCTGAATACTCTCCTCAGAGCGGCTGGGTGTACGGACCTTGAAGCTCTCGTGACGGGCCATCGACCCGACCGTTCCCTCCGGGATGAACACGAAAACAGCTACCACAGCACACTCCGACCGGATCTTGGCCTCTATCCCATCTCAGGTGAGAACGATGCCATGTCGTAAGCCCAATCTTAAACCCAACTCGAAATACCAGAAACACCCGCTCGTGGAGGAGGAGGCCTGGACGCCCCTATGGCGTGGGCGCATGCCGAAGTCCTCATCGAGCTCAAGCTCGACCCCAAGCACTTCCCATTCGCCTCCCGCCACACCCCGCGTAGTCCGTTCCTCCCCACCTCCCGCGCGCGTCGCCTGAGCCGCGGCCAACTCGCATTATACGCTGGCATGCTCCTCGCCCACCAGCCACGCACCGCCGCATTCATCATTTCCGCAGTGCGCGATCGCGCGCGTCTCATCCGCTTCGACCGGGCGGGGGCGCGGGTGTCCGAGGAGTTTGACTACGTCGCGCGCCCGGACGTGCTCGGAACGTTCTTGACAGGATTTGCACGTGCGCGCGCCGCGGCGCCAGGCCGCGACTCAACAGCAGTGCCTGCCATCATGCAAGAGGCTAAGCTGTTCCGGTCGCTGTGGACGCGCTTCCCGGCAGGATCAGCGAAGGCGCAGGGGCTAAGGCACGCAGCAAGCGGGGGTTGGACTGTGTACAAGCTCGCGGTCAACGCACCGTTCTCCCGAGGCAAGAGCGCCGTTGCGCGAGGCACGTCGTCGTCTAGGCGCGAGTACCTTGTTGGAAGGCCTGCATTCGTGGATTACTCCCTCATCGGTGCGGGCACTAAGACGTTTGTCGCGTACGATACGGAGACGGGTGGCGTCGTGACCCTGAAGGATACCTGGCGCCAAGACGAGACGCAGAGCGAAGTGGAAACATACTTGCAGCTCAACGAGGGCATCACCGGAGAACTATACATCCCTACCCTGCTTGGCGGCGGGGATGTTTTAAATGAGGGGGAGCCACAACGCACCTCTTCCTCGGCTTATCTCCCGGCATCCCGTATCCATTCGCGCCTGGTCTTTAAGGAAGTCTGCCGCCCGTTGGAGGAATTTGCGAACTCATTTGAGTTGGTGAAGGTAGTTACATGGGCCCTCGTAGGTGCGCACAGGTCATTCACACGACGGTGTTTGATCGCGTGACTAATTTTCGTGGAATAGCTCACTCGAAGGCATGGCAGCAATGTAACATCCTTCATTGCAACGTCGATGCTCGAAGCATCTGGGTATACACCCCCGAGGAGCTCGATCACGAGTTCTCATCTTACAGGCTGCTCGCGGATTGGGAATCCGTTAGATTCCGTACGGGGCACGATCCGGGGGGCACCACAATCCCACGAAGTTGCCTCGTACGCTCTTCCACATATGCCCGTCCTACCAAGAGTAGCGACTCACGCTTAACGCAGAACTTTGGCGTCTTCGGGCGCTTCGCATCCGGCCGCCTTGAATCACACCCCGATGGGTCACCTACCCTTGCGGACGACCTCGAGGCGTTTATGCATGTCCTCAATGTCTGCGCATTGGAGACCCTGGTACCCTCGAACGATGATAACCGGGCTCAGCTCCTCAGATACGCGTACGGAGCATATCCCAACCCGTTGAAGCGCGAGAAGGTCCAGAACGGAAGCGCCTTCGTTCGCGGCTTGCCCGCGCGACACCCTCTCGTCGCACTGCTTGCGGAACTTGCGCGTCTTTGTGCATTTCACTATATCTATGTCGTCTGTCCACAAGAAGACGAAAAAGTTCAGGATGACGACCCATGGGATGCGATGGTTTGTGGAGCAGAACTCACGATGCCAGACTACAGCTACGGTCTCGACACTGCCGCGGATATGGACGTCGGACGCACCGGTTCGGGAGTGGTAGCATTGGACTCAGGGCTGACGCCGTTGGGAAATCACGACAACGTGGTGAACGCATGTATGCGCGCCCTGCGGAGTTCCTGGCCAAGCGCGGACAGAGCATCTGCCGAGGTGCAAGGTCGTGGCCGGCGCAGCAAACGCGGTCATCAAGGAGGGGATGTAATAGATGCAAAGCGTCACAAATGCGCTACAAGAGGATTTGTCACTGTATAAAGAGTATTTCTACAACAACAGGCGTAAATAACAGGCGTAAATAGAACCACCTCCGGGCACATACGTCAGCAAGTTGCGTACACAACATAGGTGGTTGAGAGATATCTCGTTAAATGAGATAGGGACAAGGCCCAACACTTTCAAATTCCCTCACCATCTGCCAATCCCAGTTCGTGCCCTCCTGTACGCATGCTCTCCAACTTGCCGAACGATGAGTCTCCGCGACGATCTCGTTTACCACTACATTCAATAACGCCATCTCTACACCCTCCACAGACAGCGGAAATGCGAGTCCAGCCATGAGATTAGCCAACAGCTGTGGGATTTCTTCAACCTCTTCCTCGGCATCTTCTTGGTCTTCTCTAACCTCATCGCGATGGAAGAAGCCATCTTCCCCAGTATTGCGAAGGACGCGGCTACTAGTGATCCAGTCCTGCCAAGGGGGGTCATCAGGTATATCGCCGCCCACCGAGGCGAAGGGCCATCGCCCGCGGGCACGCTTTTCCTGGATGATGAATAGCGTCGGGAACGGCGCGAATTTGTCCCGAATATCGAGTCCTATGGCTTTTCCGTGGTAAGGTTGGTCGTCTTCGACACCACTGATGTTAATATATACAAATTTGCGGCTCTTATCCCGGTTGCCTGAGTAAGGATAAGAGCCTACAGGGGCCCGGACGGGACTCACTCTGGGTATGTAACGAATGATACACTGGTGATTGTCGAAAGCTTTGTGGTGGTTGGGACACAGGAGTAGGCCATTACGAGGCTCATGCTTAGGGTTTCCTTTGGCCTGTCTGGGCACCCATGGCTTGTCCATCTTCTGGAGATCCTCCCACTGAGCATGCGCCGTGAGCAATCAATTCGAAGAATAGTACATGGCTCGACCGACTGTTGGCTGTTCCGAGGCCGGTATGATGTGACAATGCTCAACGTTTGGCCGCCCACAAACTACACAACGCCTTTGTCCAAGGAATCGATCGCGCTGGTTCAAGCCGGAAATGAACGATACAGTAGTCGATAGGTTTGAGACGTCGCGTTCTTCCCAGCCGTATCCCTCTGGCGGGCCAGTGGGAAGAAGTGGAGATGGGAAAGTTTCCAGCGGCGCCATGAAGGTGAGGCAACTACTTCGTAGTAGGAGTGAGTCTGGGGAGGAGGGTGGGCAACGACTAGTGCGACATAAGGCTGCACTGTTGTACTGGCGCAGTAGGGCTTATGAACAACGGACCCTTTAGGCTTTCACATCAGACTTTGTGATCGTCGTTACGTATATGGCGTCTCATGATTTATTTGTAATCACTGCTCACATTGTCAATGATAAGGAGCATAAATATTCTATACATACAAAAAGTCCTCCGTCCGTCCACAAATACCTTTGTCCACGACCAGCGTCGACTCACTCTGCTCAAAACATCCCCTGCCTCCTCGGCGTTTCCATGGTAGGCGGTCTTTGGTCCGCCGAGCTCCCAGGTCTGTCCCTCGACCGTGGCGGAGGCGGCGCCGGCGTGCCTCTCCCCGTCGACCTCCCCTCCCCATTTGGCGTCTGGCTCCGGAACGACGCAGAGCTCGCCGTGCGCGGTGGTGGCGGGATTGCAGCGCGGAGCCGGGGCGATCGACCAGGGGACGCCGACACCGGCGTCGGGATGACGAGCGCAGGCATCGCAGGAGCCGGGGATACGGGCATAGGCGGCATGGCTGACGAGGGCGTGCGCGAGCGGGGCGCGAGGGCGGGAGAACGGGAGCGGACAGGCGTGGAGGAGGGCGTGTGAATTGGCTCCGGTGTACGCTCGGTGTGGGCGCGGAACGCGGGCGGGCGGGCGTGCTCCTTGGGCGTTTCGACTAGGAGGCTGTCGAGGAGGAAGCGGAAGTCGATGCCGTACTCCTCCAGGAGCTTCTTGCTCTGCACATGGGTGATTTGGATTGCGTCTTCGATCGTGCGCGGCTCGACATCGGAGCTGTACACTTGTTTGCGAAACATCTCGGCGTATAACTCGATCTGTTGCCTCGCCCACTCCACAAAACCTAAACGAGAGTGAGTGTGAAGGGCCTCGGGTACAGTGTCGGGTGCACTTACTGCTGGCCACCTCGTTTTCTCTGAAGCTTGCGAGGAACCAATCCGCAGTGTGTTTGATGCCGGTGAACACAACAGTAGCCAGGTCGGCGATGTAGGACCCTATGTGGCCTTCGAACGTGATCTTCCTCACGCACTTCCTGATCACATCCGCTCTCGCCGCAAGGAAAGTGCTCCGCGCTGCCGGACCTGCTTTAAGCTTCAACAGCAGCCCGATCAAACTCACGACCGTGCTCTTCTTGTTCGACGGCACGGAAAGGCTCTGCAGGAGGGCGGCGGTGAGTGACGCCTTGAGTGGGTTGAGCTTCGCCGTGAGGGTCGGCATGATTGATAATTTCAGTTCTCCTTCTTCTACCAGTGCGACAGCCTTGTCCCATTCGCGCAGCGCAACAGCTACCGTGAGCTCGTCAGACCAATCGCCAATCCACCGCGCGTCGCGCTCCGCTTTCTCTTTCGCGCTAGCGCCGAGCTCGCCGGACTTGCTTGCGAGATCGGCCATCCACTCGGGGAGGGGTGGCATTCCGGGGGCATCATTGCCGAACGCCAAAGAGCCGCGCTAAGAAGGAATGAGCGAATTAAACACGAGTATCAAAGGCAAAGGCACGCACATCTCCTGAACCCATCCACAAACTCTTTCTCCGTTGGTGTTCTCCTTCTCGCTCCTTACGCCGCTTGGCAGCCAGCTCCTCAGCAACATGACGAAACTGTGACAGAAGGTTCTTCTTGTCTGAGGAGATCTCTGTCCGATACACGTGCGTTTCCTTGCCGTGACGGATCTTGAAAACGTTGTTCATACCTACGCATATAATGAGTCACCCGAAGCTAGAGAGCGCAATGATACTTACTTGGTGTGTCTTTCGTGTCCAAAACAAGCATTTCATTGAGGGGCCAGCATTTCTCTGCGACTAGCTTATCGTTCTCCGCGTTGTTTCTCCGCTTCCGTTTGCGGGCGACAAGCACGGCGTCGTCAAGGAGTACGAAGCGCACTGCATGGTCTACTTTGTATGTCGCTGAGTTAAGGGCGACTATGTTATCGACTTCGGTTACTATATGGCGTCCGGGCGTAGTTGGAACGAACTTGGACGATCCTTCGATCTGCATGTGTAAGGTCTGCATTTGATTCGCGTAGAGGATTCGAAGGTCCGCGACCGAGGACCGCACGTTGCGACGACGCTCTAAGATCATTAGCATTTTCACAGGACGAGCGTAGAATAGCAGCGCTCACCGGCGACGGAGGCAGAGTCATCTATGTGCAAAAGCGAAGGCATGCCTTTCCACTCTGCGAGTAACTCCTTGAACTCAAGGATCTCATTCTCCAGGGTGCTGACCTCTTTCGAGACAAGCATGAATTCGGCGTAACTGCACGACGAGTATCAGTCTCAGTATCAGGACGCATGCGAGGCAAGCGGCCATACTTCTTGAAGACATTGCGCTGCAGATCGACCGCCACGCCATCCTTTTGCGCCTGCAAGGATGACTGCAACTGTCGAAGCTCTGACTCAGTCGAGTTGGCAAGTTTCAACTTAATGTCTGACGCATCTGCCTCAGCACCCCGGATCTTGCAACAGACGTATTACTCACATGCATCAGGGTCAAAGTCGTCCTTATCCAGCAACTTCAGCTCCGCGGCGTGCACATCCTCCCTCGGCTCCTCCGTCAACCGCTGTTCTTCTGGCCGTCCATATTGTGCACTACCACGAACGCCGATCGGCAGGGCGGGCACATCTGGGACAAGTGCGTCGGTCGGGGCGGAAATGTCAGCATAGCGCATCGACATGCGCTTCTTCATCTTCTCATCGACACGCGTTGCTCGCCGGGAGGGGTCCCTCACGGCCGGGTTGGGCTTGCGAATCGTCGCCTGCCTCTGAGAGCTCTTCTGTCGCCCCTCGGACGGCTTGCGAGTGCGGAGCGACTGCATGGTGGACGGGCTTGTGGGTTACCGTTGCGAAGGTGTTCGGGAAAGCGCAGGGACTAGTGTATGCAGTAGTCGGAAAGAGAGAAGTGACCGTGAGACTACGCAGATGCTAGAGCTTGTTCTGAAAAGCACAAGATAGGTCTAGCAACAGCGAGCGGTGTGGTAGGACAAGTCGAGAGCAAGTAGCGACCTTCGATGCCGCGCACGGGCGTCTCTTTGTCTAAATAATCCGGCCTTACGCAATCCACACACAGACATTCTTGACCTTAAGTTTATTTATATAACGACTCGGAGGACCTCACCGCCTCAAACCTCAGTTCCAACCTCTCCTCGCTCACCATGACTCTCCCTTCTAACAAGGCTCAAGCTTCCTCGGACCGTCGCGCCCTCGAAAGCGACATCGCCCTTCTAAAGAGCCTCCTGTCTCAAGGTGCCGACGTTGACGAGTCGAATCCTGAGGAGGTCGCAGAGCTTTTGAGGAGACTGGACGCCGCGGAAGATATCGCCGACGGCATAGAGAGCCGCTTGGACGGGATCATGGACAACCTGGACAACTTGCTCGGTGATTTGGAGGCTGAACAAGGAAGCACTCGGCCCGCGGAGGCATCCGACCCTGCTGCAGAAGTGAAACCTGACCGTGTGGACACTCCTCCGAAGTGACGCAAAAGGTAAGTATCATACATTTGGCGCAGCGGTGATAGTTTATGCTTATATGATAACAGCATTGCGTGCGACAACGTTCAATCTGGTTGCCCGTCTGAGAGACCAAGATGTAGTATGACTCGGCTTAACAGGTAGTGAGTACTCTGCAACGTTGGGATCAACCACAAGACAAACCCTTTGTAACTGTACACGGACTCGGTCTCAGACTCCTGGTCACGCACATGATGGACATTAACATGGATATACCGAAAGTGTGGAAATGTACTGCAGCACCTTCTTGATACTGTACATCCTTAATACGCGACCCCTGGTTCCGTCTCCGAGGCTGATATTATTGTACCGGCTTTTTGGATGAGACACAACCTTGTATCAATCCTGCGGTGTGTGTCTTCATATGAAACAAGTACCGGAATGCAATTGTTTATTCACAATGCTTGGCCGTTATCAGGCAGTTTAGTCGAAGAAGGCTTCCGGTAAAGTCGGAGACGGGATTGTGGGCGCCTCTACGATTACTCGTCGTGTGGCGGGCCGCGGCCAACTTGTTGTCCTCGACCACCACACTACTCGTCTTCACTCGCTTTCTCTCCTCCACATTCCTCCGGTCAATCGTTCTCCTATCTTAATACTGGAAATGCAAGCTGTTGAGAGCAGCCTCAGCGCGCTCCTCAGCTCACTACCAACACGCCTCGCTGACGACTCAGCATCCCTGAACGCCGTAGTGGAACGTACATTATTGGAGACAAAGTCTCAAATCAGCTCCGACAGCCTTAAGAATCAATGGGAGTTTGCGCTACGGAAAGCCATTTTTGACCTGGCTGTACGTATCCGCTGATATAGCACTTCATTTAATCACTAACGTTCTGCAGTGGACAGAGGGCAAGGCCCTCAAAGACCCACAGACATCCTACTACGACGAGCTTAGCACGCGTCTTGACCTCGTACTCTCCTTCACCGAACAAGGTATGCCCCACATCGTGCCGTCATGAGCTTCCCCACCCACCCGCGCCTCAGACGCATGCGACTCCGCATTCCCCTTCACAATCCTCCAAGACCTGCTCGAGACGCAGACCATCGGGTCATGCTCTCACATCTTCTCCTGGATCGAGACGCACGCGGAACGCCTCACGGTGGGCATGATCCCGCAGAAGGGCAAGGCACTCGTCCTCCTCCGCATGCTCAACGACCTCCTCCGCCGGCTCTCCAACACCGGTGCGACGACCATGTTCTGCGGCCGCATCCTCGCGTTCCTCAGCCGTGTCTTCCCGCTCGGCGAGCGGAGCGGTGTGAACTTGCGGGGTGAGTATGGCCCTTCATGGACAGGACCGACAACAAAACCGCAGGAGAAGGTGGAGGTGGCTGCCGGGGAGGGAACGGACAAGGACAAGATGGATGTGGACGAGGAGAAAGCTAAGGAGGAGCAGGCCGCCATCAGTGCTGCCGAGAAGCGGAGGAAAGAGAAAGAAGGTGCGTATTAATGCTTACCCTCGACGCGCTGTATTGACTCTGTGCAGACTTCTATTACACGTTCTGGTCGCTGCAGCTCCCCTTCTCCAAGCCATCGCTTTTCTCGGACCCGAAGACGTTCCCGGCGTTCAAGGAGGCGGTGGGCAAGGTGCTGCCTATCATCAAGGACGCGAATGCGAAAGAGCGTGCACTCATGGGCAGCAAGTCACACCACGCCGGCCCTTCCGGACCCCTGAAGCGGAAACGCGACACCGGAGCAAGCGAGGGATCCTCCTCCAGCGAGTACTACTTCGCGAAGTATCTCACCAGCCCCGAGCTACTCGACCTTGAGGTTCGTTAGGCCCCCTCGAGCTCCCTTCTACGCCCCGTCCACACTCGTTGACGCACCTATGCCACACCCGCAGATCGCAGACACGCACTTCCGGCGCCAGTTCCTCTTCCAGCTCCTCATCCTCCTACAGCACCTCCTCACATTCACCAAGACAGCGAAGGCGTCCTGGGCGACGACGCGGAACCGCTCTCTGCAGATGGAGTTCACGCTCGACGACGACGGCGTGCAGTGGGTGCAGGAGACCGTCGCGCGCGCGACGGAGGAGCTGCGGCAGACCGCGCCCGCGGGGCGCGCGTTCGCGGACACGGTGCAGGTCGTGCTCGAGCGCGAGCGGAACTGGATCCGGTGGAAGAACGAGCTGTGCACGCCGTTCGACCGCGAGCCGTGGAGCGCGGAGCTCGCAGACGAGGAGACGGGGGAGACGCGGCGCGTGGGGCTCGAGGCGGCGACGGCGGGCGTGCGCAAGAAGATGAAGCTGGACCCGGAGCCGTGGCCGTACCGGTACGGCAGCGAGCCGCTGACGGAGATCTGGGAGATGGGCTACCGGGACCTGTCGGACTTGCAGCATCCGTTCCGGTGAGTGGCCCGCCGCGCTTCTTTCTCGTCGTGGGACGCGGCCTGAGCGACGATCCTGTAGCCCGGGAGACATCAAGGACTTCGTGCGGAAGATCAAGCAGGAGGATGCGCGCATCAACATGCGGCGGAACCAGCTCATGAAGCAGGCGGAGCGCATCGCGCAGGCCCGGGCGAAGGCAGCAGCACAGCGGGAGGCCGCCATGGCGCCCGCTCCCGCTCCCGCCCCCACCCCTGCGCCTGCTCCTACTGCTGACGCAAACGCTGCGCCAGCAGACGGTTCTGCTACTCTCAAAACGAACGGTCTAACCGCACCGTCACTGCACCCCTCCCTCCCCGCAAAACCCGGGCCGTCCCCGGGCCCTTCAGACGGCGCCCCAGCGTCGTCGCCCGCGCGGGTCGAGACACCCAACCCGCCGGGCACGCCCAACCCCACAGCGGCCGCACCCCCCGCCGCGGCGCCTCCAGCCCCAGCCCCGGCTCCGGCCCCGGCACCCGAGCCCGCGCCGGTGCTGGTGCTGCCACCTGACACGCAAATCGACAAGTTCGAGGAGGTGAGCCCTTTCCTCTTCCCGCGCGGTGGAGCGAGCGCGCCGTGTGCTGACCGAGCGATCTTCCTCCCTCCGTACGCGTACCGCTCCGCTCCCCACGTTCGTCGCGGGTGCGCGCGCAGAACAAGCTCCGGACGACGTGGCTCGCGCTCCGGGCGGCCCGCGAGCAGCACCTCGGGCTGTTGGGCAAGATCGGGATGGGAGACGTCGTGCTGCTCGAGCAGGAGATCGAGAAGGAGAAGGCGGCCGCGGAGGCGGCGGCGCTCGCGGCGACGCAGGCCTCTGCGAGCCCCGCGCTCATGCCGTCGGACGGGAAGGGTCATGCTGGGGTCTCGCAGGAGCCGGAGACGGCGCCATCGCAGGAGGGCGAGGCCCCGCAGGAGGCCGAGCCAGAGGCGTCACAGGGAACGGAGCTCAGCGCGCCGCAGGAGCCCGGTCCCGAGCCGTCGCAGGAGGCCGCTTCGGGGGCATCCCAGGAGACACTTAAAGACGAGGAGGGCGACGTGAAGATGGAGGCGGCATGATGCGGCGGCGGGGCGAGACGGACGATGGCTTTGTTCCGGCCTGGCGATGGAAATGCGAGGAACGTCCCATGCTGATGTGTATAGGCCTCTCCATGTGGTCCTGCGGAGTACTTTGTGCTCCTCTTTTCTGGTATATCAGCTACTTCGTGGGATGACGCCATGGTGCAGGGCGAGCCGTGCCTCGTCCAACGGTCGTTTTCGGCGGGGCTGACCAATGGGGGGCCTCGCATGGCCTGGCTGTCTCCGAGACATATGGACAACAGACCAGGGAGAGCCATGGGATGGGGATCGACCGTGGCTAGAACAGCACTTCTGAAGGCTGTTGGCCGGGGACTGTTGGGAGGCGGGACGGAGGGCGGGCCGGAGGCGCCGGGGGCGGGGCGGAAGGGGCGGTCGGGCGATGGAAAGGCGCGGACCGGGCGCGCAAATCGATAAATACTTGAACCGCGGTTAGCCCGAGCTCGACTCCAGATCATCTCGCTGCAACGCTGCTGCACCGCTCCGCTCCTCGTCGGACGCAGTTCCACACACTTCTCCTCTTGCTTCCCATCCACGACCAGCCTCACGCCTGCTAACGTCCCCGCGCACGCCCTTTCCTCCTAATATCCGCCCAGCGTCCACACGTCCCCGTCTGCCACCATGTCAGAACCCCTTAAGGTCCGTCGTCACACGCTGCATCGCGCGCGTGCATCTCGTGTTTATGTTCTCGTGCGTAGCGAGTACTAGTCACCGGCGGCGCAGGCTACATCGGTGCGCACGCTCCCTCCTTCTCCCCCGCACGTGCTGACCATCCGCCCGCCCCATCTCCCGGATCTTGTGCCTGCATCTCGTCGGCCCCCACCCCACGACCCGCGAACGCCCACTCCCTTCCCCGCACCCGCACCATCCCCCGCATCCTCGCCCGCACACGAAATCGGCGCCCGCCCGGCAGCCTCGCACGTCATCTTCGCGCTCCAGGAGACGCGCCGGTTCAAGGTCGTCTCGATCGACAACCACCACAACTCGTCGCCCAAGGCCCTCGAGCGCGTCGCCCAGCTCGCGCGCGACGCCCTCCCCGCCGACGCGTCCGCCGCGGACCGCGACAGCGCCGAGATCGACGTCTTCGCATGCGACCTCACGCGCCGCGACGAGGTGCGCAAGGTGTTCGAGAAGTACGGCAAGGGTGGCATCTGGGGTGTCGTCCATGTCGCGGTGCGTCCTCCCTCCTTTTTTCTTCTCTCGCAGTGGGGCTGATGTGCGGGCGGGCTACAGGCATACAAAGCCGTTGGCGAGTCGACCGAAATACCCCTGACGTACTATGAGAACAATGTCTCGGCTACGATCTACCTCCTCCAAGTGATGTCCGAGTTCGACTGCACACGCATCGTCTACTCGTCCAGCGCGACCGTCTACGGCACACCCCCTGTCATCCCCATCCCCGAGTCGACGCGGATCGAGGCGCACAGTCCGTACGGGAAGACGAAAGTCATGTGCGAGACGATCATCTCGGACTTGTGCAGTGGTACGCCCGCCTCCTTCACATCGTTTCCTATGTGCAGTTAGCTCAACAACATCTTGCCTTGACATATAGCTGAGCCCCAACGCTGGCGCGGTCTTTCCCTGCGCTACTTCAAGTGCGACCCCTGTCCATTCTTTGCTTCCCCACCACCTGCTCACCTTACCCCTCTTCTAGCCCTGCCGGCGCACACCCCTCTGGCCTCATCGGTGAAGCGCCCATCGGGCGTCCAGGAAACCTCTTCCCCCTCCTCGCCGCTATCGCGGTCGGCCGTCAACCAAACGACCTCAAGGTGTTCGGCAACGACTACCCCACCGTGTATGTCCCCCGACCCCGCTTAACTCTACCTCGCTGACAGTAGTACGGGGCAACCAGAGACGGTACGTGCGTACGGGACTACCTGCACGTGCTCGACCTCGCCAAGGGCCACCTGCTCGCGCTGGACGCGCTCGCGCCAGAGTCGAAGGCGTTCGACGACTGCCCGTCCGAGGCGCGCTACAAGGCGTACAACCTCGGCCGCGGGCAGGGCATGAGTGTGCTCCAGATCGTCGAGGCGATGCGCAAGGCCACCGGGTTCGACTACAAGTTCGAGATCACCGGACGCAGGTGCGTGTTCTGCGAATGCGAGCAACGGACGTTCGCTGACGGGTGGGACGCATGACAGACGCGGCGACGTGCCCGACCTCACTGCGGACCCCGCACTCGCGGAGGCGCAGCTCGGGTTCAAGGCCGGCCAGGACCTCGAGACGATGTGCCGCGATCTATGGAACTGGCAGACGAAGAACCCGAAGGGGTACGACTCCGACTAGCCCCGCCCGGCGGCGCGGGCGCGAAAACCGACGTGGAAGCAGAAGAAATCGCGCACGAACGCGCGTGTATACATCACTGTGTATCTTTGAAGACCAAACCCGAAGACCGTTTATAGGAGCCTCCCGCCCCCCGCGCGGCCCCTCGTAGCCGCCGGGACATCGCGTGGTGCCGTAGAGGGCTCGATGTACATGATATGTATACAGTACTATCCCCAGCTCGTAGGGCTGACGACTAATCATTGGCTTTGATAACCCGCACTTGGGTGACCTCGACGAGCTCTGCTATCATCTTCCGCAGCCTAGTCTAATGACTTGGCTACGGTACTACATTGTACATTGAGTTTCACCGCAACCGATCATTCGGTGTTCAGAGCGGCTTGGATCATTGACTCCAGGAAGTCACTTCGTATTTCTGAAGCATAATTCCAAGTCGGATCAGTAGTAGTCCGTCGTCTCGGGATACCGTTATTATACCTTCATCTTGCGGGACGGCGGTGTTTCCGCTGGTGTGTAAATGGAGTCAACGGGGCTGGGGAAGAGGTCATTATTGTGCCATAGACTGCATCAAGCCGCGCTTACCTGGATAGGACGGCCGTCCATGCGTCCTTATCATCCGATTCGCCACCGACTAACGTGTGGTCATCTCCGGAATCCCTCAACTCTTGATGAGTCTGTAGGATAGGATGCCAGATAGCATGAAGTTGATATACATGATGGAACTCGTCGAGATCTTGACTCGTAGGTCTTGAGTCCGTTCGCTTAGGAATTGACTAAAGAACCGATAGAGTTAACTTTATAGAAAAATGTGTTTAGCACAGGCTACCGAATACACACTTCAATAAAGCTTTCCAATAACTTTCTGGAAGAATAGATATTGCCAACGGATTCAATGCAAAGATTCTGCAAGTGTGGGATTGCAGCTATGAAAGTCCAAAGTGTCGCTAAATATCAAAGTATTTCGGATTAACGTTATCATGATCCTTAAGTTGGGAGCAGGTGAGGGACATACATAGTTTAACGGGTTCTAGACAGTATGCCGGCCTCAAACGAATCGAAAGGCGTTTGATTGACTGAGCAAAAATGCTCGCGGAGATGACTGGACCCAAGGTTACAATACAATGAGACTGTTTTAGGGAGTGAGCGTTCGTGAAAAGGTATACTGATAAACAACCACATACGTCGATGTCAAGCATTTCCAGCGTCTCGCGTCGTTCTCTTGACTCCGTGATGGTACTCAGACGTGTCATCTCTGACTCCATGTCCTCTCCTGTCGGCAGAAACAAGTCTGCAAGCCGTAACGTGTGGAGCTTCTTCATTTTCCAAATGAAGAGAACCAATTCCGATATGCGAAGATCGCATCCGACAAGAACCAGTTCGGAGACCCGATTGAAGGCGGCAAATGCAAGCCCGCGAGCTTTTCGAGGATAGTGTGGTGCCAACTTAAACCAGCTATAGTGCAGGCTCCTTAGGTTGGGGAGGATATGGGCCACAGTTGCCGGATGTTGAAATGGGATGCACGATTGATCCGTGCCGGCCCTTCCGTCGAAGTGCAGCGTGCGTACAAATGCTGCAAGTTTGCGGTCGGACATGACTGTACGCACAAACATTGAGAATGTTGCAGAGCCACTGTGATGGAATTCTGCCACCCGATAGAGTGCCGCACGACTTTGAAAGAGGAGGTCTCGGCATGTGAGGGCACAGGCTTTGAGCGTGCAGTATGCCCTCTGCCCGGTGCCGATGAACTGGACCAACACCATGACCACCTCGACTGGAAATTTCAGGTTTTGAAAGGAGGATGTGCGAATGTGCTTCATATTTAGCATGTCGCGAAAAGCTTTGCCGAGTCGCGATGGAAGGAGCCACGCTTCTTGCAGATTGTAGCGAAGTGACTCGGATATTGTAGTAACCCCCCCGGAATCCATGCTTCGGAATATACTTGTTATGATGTCTTCTGTGATATCACGTGCTAGTTGCGGGTCACTAGAGGGAGCACTGTTGTGATTCCCTGACAACAACCCTGTAGCGTATCGTGATGTAGAGTCTAAAACCTGCCAGGGTCCGTGAGGCATAGCATCGGAGGTCTGACATTTAGATTTACTGACCTCCATTCTAATGGAGAGTGCTATCTTCATTCCATCTGAGACTTGCGGCTGTACAGTCAGATCGCGGTTCTTGGGACCTCCTTCATGCTCAAAATCAGATAGAAGAGAGAGCTGAGATAGAGTGTGTATGTCTGAGTCGAGGCCGGAATCTAGCGACGACCAAATGGCTCTCGTGGGCAACAAGACCTGGTGGGGCCCAGGGCGAACCTTCTTTGTCTGTGGTCGCGCTTTGCTTGTAAGGACCGCCCCCGGCGACTTCGGTGGACTCATTCGATTTGTGATAGCCTGAGTGACTGCTCAAAACGCACGAATCAACGGACGTGCAAATAGCCCGATAGGATTGGGTAGTTTACTCACCGATAAATAGTGCTCTTAGGTCGTCTCAAAGCATAGATATGACGGAGTGGGCGTAGCCTGGCAACCTACACTGTCGTGAGAATCGAAGCCCTACACTCTCAGTGGAGGAGTATTGTCGGAATGTCGGAGCTCGAAACTACTGGTGGTGCCGGTAGTGAGTATTTGGTAGTCGTTCTGATTCGAGCGCACCTGATTGATGCCAGGCACTATGCAAACAGGGTGCGATGGATAAAAGCGATACCCAATTGTATTGAACAACGCAAGACCTCTAATCAACAACTACTGCATTCTGATTTCGCGTCTGGTTGGAACTCTCTCGCGGTGATATTACGATGTCCTCGAGATATGCAGAGAGTGCGGGCAGAGCGTTAGCAGGGCATGAACGACGTGACAGACTCCAGGGATAATACATCCATGCTTAACGCACGGCGTCTTCGCCCCTGTGTCTTCCAGTGCTAGCGCGCTGCCCGAAGTGAAAAAGAGAGGGGGTGGACAGAAACATACCTGTAGACCTTCGGGAGCATAACATGCCCCAACGGCGGACGTTTCACAACTAATAAGCCTGTGAAATAGGCCTCGCCCCGGTAATCTCTGTGCATATTGATAGGGTATGCCAGTAAAGTGGACACCCTGACCTCCCCAATGTTGAACGGCACTGTCATCTCGTGGTCTGAGACATACGCATTCAGAGGACCGACCATTCAAGTTCTCGAGGTCACCTTTGAGGAGGTCAGAGAGTAGACTAGCTTGGTTTCTGAGGAATTTTAGTGAGTGAGCAACCGAGTCAATATGAAAGAAAGGATGGAGAGGACGACGGTCCGGAGAATGTGTAGATGAGATGAAGGTTGGAGTGGCTTAAACCTCCAAAAATACAGTTTACCCTTAAAGTCTGCCTGGATTTAGGAGGACAGCACGTCCTTCGCTCGACTCTTCTTCGTTGTAGTCTTCGTTCTGGACGACTTGTAGGGGCTAGCAGCAGCCTGTGAGTAGTAGAGGAGGCTAACTTCGACAACGCATGTATGGCGGTCACCTGGAGCGCCGAGTTCTCAACATGTATGTCCAACATGGAATAGGCAAGAGATAGTCGATCGGTTTCCGGGGACATCCGACTGACGTCATTAGGCTTGGTAACACTCTCGTGGATATCTGTACACGTAGTTATAATTCTCAACAATGTGCTTGTGAATGCCCTATTCAAAGCACCCGCTACGCTTTCGATTCGATCCCTGCATGTTTCGACACCACTATCGCGACAGTGAGTTGGTTTTTGGTACGATACTACCCGTGTATTTCTGCCCCTCAGTGACAGGAGTGCGACATCCTTCACGCAAGGCTAGACTCAGGTGTCAGTACACAGGATATACGCTAGTGCATTATGCTACGCTCACCTCACGATGGCCTCGATCTCAAAAAGCGCATCGAGGGGGAGCCGCGCGACCTCCACTGCTGAGCGCGCGGGCGTGTGGCCCCCAAAGAACTCGGCATAGACCGCGTTCACGGCCTTGAAGTCGTCCATCGACTTGAGGAAGACCTAGACGCGTCAAGCGTCAGAAAGCGTGCGACAAGGCGGCGCAATGAGCATGAAGGGGATAGAAACCAGAAAGGCGAAGAAGAACAACAGGACACACCGTAGTCTTAACGACTTTCCCGACTTCGCTCCCGCCAGCCTCGATGACTGCCTTCATGTTCTTGAGTGCCTGACGCGCCTGCGCCTCGACGCCGCCCTCAACCTGCAAGCGCAGCACGCCCGCGCGCCGAGGACTAATGAGCACGAGCGACGCGGCGCGCATAGAGGAGGCAGACGCACCATCTTGCCCGACGCGGGGTCGAGCCCAAGCGAGCCGGAGCAGAAGAGCAGGCCGCCGACGCGCACGGCCTGCGTGTACGGGCCCACCGCGGCGGGTGCGTCTGCGTGGACACGGGGGTGGGCTAGTCAAACACGTGCCCGGCGCAGAGGAGGAGTCAGAGGGCAGGCTCACTGGGGGTGGAGACGAGAGAGAGAGACGGGTGGGTGCTGGTGCTCATTGTGCGTGCGTGGGGCGAGGGCTGAGAGAGGTGGGAGCGATGGCCGGTTTGGGTGGTGGACGCGGTGAGGATGCGATGGAGGAGAGGGCGAGGGACGGCCTGGCGGGGTGCGCGAAAGATGAAGCGCGATGACATCGACATTATGGCGACTGCGCTCGGCCACAGGCAGAAGGAGGCAATCGGAGAAGGCAAGTGCTCAGCGCTCAGCGCTGAGGTTGTAACTGTGTGTGAATGTTATATCTACGTCTCTGGTAGTATATCGGTTAGTACACGCGCCTGTCAAGGCATGTTCCTGAACGCGCGAAAGCGGGGTTCGACTCCCCGCCAGAGAGATATTGACCTCTCCGTCATAATTTTTGCTTGAATGGTATATATATCGTATCAAAGAGACACACTGACTTTATAAATTGAGAAGCTATGTATCCTACCCAGATCATGCGGCACAATAATGCGTACTCAGCCTCAAGTACCCTCGATCATAACGACTTCTCTTCCTACCTAGACACTAAGGACGGTAGAGCCATTCCGCTTTCACTATCCTGGCCTCACATTCGGAAATGTTTCCCAGCGCATGTGGTAGAGCCGTAGGAGCGAGTATCCCCTCCACTGTTCGGGAGTCTGGCTGCCCTAAGGGGTTTCTCTCCCCTAAGTCGACAGGCCAAAGTCCGTGGGCGGTTGGGTGTCGCATACAAACGCTTCCAAAACAACGTCGTTTCCAATGTTGAGCGTCGGCTCCCGTTCTGCCGGTATTGGTCCCTGGTGCTGCTCTATGGCGCCGACTTGGTGAACCAGTGAGTGGATGACGGGCGTAGCATAGCCCGAGCTTTCGAACGGGATGGAGGCGGGGAATGGTAGCAACGGGAGCGACGAGAGAGCTCCACCGTCGATGTCCATCTCCCAGCCCCCGCCTGCATGATTGCCACCACCTGCATCGCCCAATCCCCCAAAGCTAGTACACCCTCCAACAGGATCCGCCACCAGCCCAAACGTGCCAGGTTCGCGTTGTTCCCACTGCGCCGCAGGCCCTCCAGATCTGAACCGCTCGTCCCAGCGGCCCACACGCCTTAACGCGGCGAGGATCTGGATCGCCCTGCTCGGCGCCCTAGCCCCCGCCTCGCCGTAGATGGCGTTGGCGTCGCGCGCGGCTGCAAGCGTCACGACCGCCCGATCGATGAGGGCGAGCAGCTCGCATGCGCGTGGGTGCGGCGGGTCGATATCCGGGGAAAGGCCGCCTACGAGTGCGACGGCGGCGTCGAAGACGAAATAGACGTAATGGAAGAGGAAGGTAGGCATTGGGGGTGCGGGGTCGAGGCGCGCGGCCTCATCGTGCGCGTCGCAAATAACGCGTATGAGCTCGGCCGCGACCTCGAGGCAACGCTCAAAGGGCTGAGTTGGATCGGCTGGCGAGGGCGGCGAGATTGCCGGTGTTGCATTGGCGTGGGGGCTCTGTGCACCAGGACGCGAGATGGAGGTCGAGGGCGCTGGGAGGTTCGACACTTGGATGCAGCGCATGCGGTATAGGTTCACAAGCCCACCCAGCCAGTAGGCAGCACAGGCATGTCGTTGAAAGGCGACTCCGCGCTCCTTCCACGTGGGGCTCTTTGGTGGCGGGTGGGGGATGCGCCAGTTGAGTGATGGGTGGAGTTTGGAGAGCCAGCGCTGATACTTGCTCTCGATCTTCTCAAGAGAAGGACATTTGAGCGATTCTACTTTGAATCCCTGAATAGCATTGTAAGATGGTTATTACAGATGCTACAGGCACAAACAGGTGGACTAACGTGAATTATTGTTTCTTCAACAAGTTCCATCAGGACAATGAATGCATGTTGGTAATGCATCCACGGGTTTTCTGACGCATCCCCATGGTGCTTACCGGGCACCATTCTCACATCGAAAGACCCGTACGCGGCCATTGGAGGCCTCCCTAGGACGAGCGAATACATCCTTGTAAACGACGGATGAGCATCTCGCATCCCACTGAATCAGAGCCACTCACCTATCTGTTGTAGCAAGCATCCACCAAGACAGCAGACGGATCTCGCGCTCGACCTTGTTCATCTTCTCCCACTTCTCCCCACTGGGATCCCGATGGAGCCCTGCCGCCTGCGCACGCCGGATGGCTGCCCCGGTCAGCTTCCACGCGTCGCTCACTCGGCCGCGGTCGGTCAGGTAGCACCCGTACAGCGAGGCTGCGATGGAGCTCAGCGCCACCCCGTGAGCGATGTTCTGCGTGGGGGCACACGAGTACCCGGGCGAGCTTATCGCCACGTCCTCGATGAGCCGCCGTGTCTCCATCGCGGCGCGGAAGTAGTCGTCGGCTGAGGTGCCAATGAGCCGTCGCGGCGCGAGCATGAGCACGGAGAAGAGGAGGAGGAGCCAGTGCGGGTTGATGTCGCGCGCGCAGCGTTCGCACTGGCCCTGTCGAAGTGGTGACGGAGGGGGCCCGCCCACGCAGACGCAGCGGAGATTGAGGTAGGTCCACATCTGCGCGCAAGATGTTTTGAACCAAGACTCCGGAAGGCCGAAGACCCAATCGCGCTCTCGAAAGAAGGCTTCGACGAGGGTGTCACATATCGGGCGGGATGGGAGTCTTGAAGCAAGTTGGCGGATGGGTTCTAATAGTGGGTTGTCGAACCGAGCAACGTTGCTAAGTGGCCCTGACTCTGGTGTCGACTGGGCAAAGGGAGGAGCGTTCATGTTTTCGAGCTTCAGAGGGTGTGTAAGATCCTGGGGTGGAGATTTAATGGGGTGCATAGACCGACCTTATACAACTCGCACAGCAGGGTGCCCCCACCAATGTACTCATCTAGGGGTGCAAGAGCGAGGCGTGCCATATTGACTACCGTAAGATTGACAGGGGCATCATCGGCTATTGCAGTGTCTGCGGGACATTTTAGGAAGGGTTCTCGACAAGAGGAAGGAGACAGCCTGAGTTCACCGTCATCCTCGGTATTATTGGCAACCCGCCAACTTTGGTCCGGAAAGACGGTCGCTGTGTCCCCCGCTTCTCCGGAATGAATGGCTCTTTCAGCGTTCCGGAAGATGAGCCTATTTTGACGGTCTACAGTCTCTTCAAGGATAGCGATCTTCGCAGAAAGGGCGATAATGGTGCTCTCTTGCAGAGTAGTTGGTGCCCCGTTTGGAAGGCGTTGTGGTAGCGGCCGGGCAACAATGGGTTCCCACCTGCATAGTTCAGGAATGCCTCGTGAGACACATGAGCTACACGGGATTTGACGGTCGCATTTCTAGGAATAGGGAGTCAGCGATATGACCCTGAACACGACGGTCTATAGTGGAGCTGGGAAAGTAGAGAGGAGCAACACGATTCAAACAACGTAGCAACCGAGCAACAATAGCTGAACAGGCTTACCTGACGCCGACGAGCGCACTCTACGCAACTCAATCTCTGTCGTTGTTTCCTGCGTTTGCCTTTGCTGGGTGGAGCAGTGGTGCCCTCTGGCGGGGTACCTGCCATGGTCGTTGTGAAGAAGCCAGTCGGGGATAGCGTGAGTATGGACGATGAGCAAAAGGCTGAGGGGTTGAAATAGGGACACGCCGGCAAGACTGCATTCCGGCATTGGGGATACTTTGGCAGTTGGCGAAGCTCCTAGCTGATGGGTGGGTCAAGTTGGGATCAGCTTAGCAGCAAATAGAATCTAAACAAGAGGAAAAGAATGGGTTTGCGCTTCCACCGCGCGCCTACCACCTTACGAGAAGGAAGTACGTGCTAACTCCTATCCTAGGCGGACCGCCTATTAAACCCTAAAGGCCATGGAGACCCAAGGATGCGTAATAATATCTCTCACCTCTGGTCGTCCGCGGGGGAAACTGACCTCAGGTGGATCGCCACTATGCCGCAGTACACTGCGCGCTGACAAACGTTCTCTGAGGTGAGCGTGCTCGACTGGAAGAGTGTACGCTACGCGTCTACATTTGAGAACTGGTGTCGATGAGGGCATCGAAGCCACACAGCGGCAAACTGTCCAAAGGAGGGAGACTCTGTGACCAGGAATAGAAAAGCCGCCCATGCGGGAGCCGGGCGGGAGAGATGTGAGCTGTGAAAATGCGTACGCAACGCCTGTCAGCGGCACTGCTTCTTGAACGGGCAGGGTCGGAGGCGTGGGACACGCACCTTTGCAATGCCGTCATTGTTGGTCAAGCTGAGCACGCCCATGCCCAGAAACGCCTCTATGGGAGGGATGGACTGTGTGGCGTGAGTGCAGAAAGCCGGGGTGCGGTGGCAGCAAGCCGAGAGTAACCCGGAAAAACACTAACCACGGCGCGAAGTTCTTACACTACTAGGAACAGTGTCTGCCGCTGTCAGATTGCGCGCCCCCAAAGTAGAAGTAGATAGCTGAGATGGTATTCAAGATCAAGCTCACATACAGAGGCCTACTGCACACGACAGTACATGCATCATAGCCTACACCATGTGCCTACCAACCCAACGATCGGTCAGCATACTGGTCGATAAGCGTGTAGTGAAACTTACTTATGATCCCTTAGCCGAAGCTGCGGCAGCGCGTTGTTTGAGCCCTTCAACAATAAGAAGGCGCGCGGCCACGTCCAAACCCGCCCCCGCAAGGCTATTCTCGAACCTGTCGAGCGCGCTTTCTGGGAGCCTCCCGAGGGCCTCCATCCGCGCCTCGTCAATAATGCCAACGCCCTTGACAACGTCCGCGAGATCCTCGGAGAGGCCGATCTCCGTCAGGAAGCGGCTGACGGCGTCGTACGGCTTTGACCTCTTCGATATACGCTTGCCGCTGGAAGAGTGCAACGAGGTCACAGCCGCCGATGCTGACGGAGGTGTGGTGTCGACCTTGGGCTTTCCCCGCGTTTGAGAGGCCTGGTCCGCGTGCTCTGGTGTAGCACCCCGTTGTGGGTTCATGGCAGCCACGCTGTTGAGATGAAAGTTTCCCATCACATGCTTGGTGAAGTAGCCGAGGCCATTACCGGGCCCTGTCTTAATTATCTGAACACGGGATGGGGTTTAGCAGGTCCCAGCGTCCCGACAATGCCTCATACCTTGCCCTGATCACAGCTGGTGCACTTGAGAGTCCACTCCGAAGCATCGGGTACACTGTAGTACAGTTCCACATCCAACGGGGCGTATCTCTTCTTGAGTTCCATAATCCCCTTGGCGAGCCAATTTGGAGGCTAAGAAGACGTCGGCGATGACAAGACAGTGTGAAGTCACCCCAGAGGCTACTCACTGTCAGCTGTGCATTATTTCCATGCCCATTCCGTCCTGCTGAGTCCCTTTCGAGTGCACCATTGTAACGCCGGAAGGCGGCCGGTTCAGAACGACGAACAGGAGACTTATGTGATTTACGAGGCGGTCCCACTTTCGTTGAGTGGCTGGCTTCCGCTGCTCGCTTTGGTCCAGTCTTAGGGCGTGGCGGCACCTCGACAGAGTCTAGCTGAAGACGCGGCTCTGTTCCCCGTCGAGGAAGACTGGGCTTATCGGCTCCGCCGCCTGGGACGTCGTCATCGCCGGATGATATGTAAGTAATGTCCTCTTTCTCGTCCAAGCGACCTGGCGAAAGGTGATGTGGATGGAGATCACCAGAGCCGCGAGGTCGCGCCGAAGAATCAGGAGAAAGGGATCTGCGGGCCTCTTCGATTCTACTGAGGATGGCCGCGTAGATACATGACGGAGGGTCTAACACTCACGTGATGCATCCCCCTTCCGCCTAGCTGACTTGCGCGGTCTGGCATCCACCTGCCCATCATCGTCTTCCTCTTTTACGAAGTCTCGGTCACCTCGTTTGCGAGTAGAGGTATCCTTGCCCGCTGAGACAGCGCGCGTGGAATGACCTTGAGACGCGGTAAGACTTGGAGGGGGCGCCATGCTAGCTGCAGCCGCTGCCGCGGTTGCGCGCCTCAGGCTCGAATTCGCCGAGAACCCTCGAGGCAACGGCAGTCGTGCTGCGGTGGGAACGCTATCTACATTGTCTGCTCTAAAGACTGAGGTGAGAGGGGCATGAGATTGAGGGCGACGCGACTTACCGATCCATACCCGACTCGCCTGCGTCTCGGGCCTACGCGGGCTACACGGCACCGGTTGAGGTAAGTCGAACGGCGCTCGAGCAGTGAGGAAACGGGCGATCTGCCTGTGCCACGCCCGGCCCCAGGACTCGTCGGAAGAGGTGATCGGAGACCTGCGTTCAACTTTAGACGCCCAGTCACCAACCCTCCTTCCAGAATCGGCTACAGCTCCGGTCCGGTGATCCCGCCGGACTTCGTCTTCGCTGCGAGGAAAGGAACTTCGAGAACCCGCAGCTGGTGTTGCTGCGGCGAAACCGGCCATAAATTTTCAGATGGCACAGAAGTTGTCATATCGTGCAGCTTAGCACTAGCCTAGCAGTGACGCCGGCACTTGAAACTTGACAGGGAGCAGCAGAAGGGGTCGGAGAAAGTTCAATTCAAGATCGGATTCGACTTCACAAGATCGAGTGGTATATGAGCGTACAAGCGTTACTTTATCCAAACTTCCCCCGTTCCATGATTTAGCAGTGAAAGTTTTATCAACGAAGGGAGTGACAACTCACAAGAAGTTCACGTTGTCATTCACGATGCACTGGCAGCACGTCGTTTGAGGCCTTCGAGTATGAGAAGCCGCGCCACAATATCTAACCCAGCCGCTGCAAGCTCGTTCCCGAACTTGTCGAGCGCCCCTTCTGGGAGCCTTCCAAGCGCCTTCATCCGCAACTCATCAAGAATGCCTACACTTCTCATGACGTCCGCGAGGTCTTCGGAAAGTCCGACTTCCTCGAGGAAGCGACTAACAGCGTCTTCTGGTTTCTTAGTCACCATGGGTTTCGTTGGTGCAAGTTTGTGCTTTTTCTTAGAAGACGCCTGAGGCGTAGCTCGAAATACCGATGGGGGAGAGCACTTACCTTTGATTTATTCTGCAGTGGGCTTGTGCTCGCAGCGGCTGTGCCGCTCGGGAGGTTGGTAGCACCCACGGTGCGGGAATGCTCTTTCCCTTTCACATGCTCGAAGAATTGGTCCAGCGCTGTAGAATCTTCAGGTTCTATTATGGTCATCTAAGTGCGAAGCAGAGTCAGATGATATCTAGATATCTCGAGATAGGACAGTATGCCTTGGATTTGTCGCAGCTCCCACACTTGACAGCCCATTTGGTGTTTTTTGCAAGTCCTGTGTAATACAGTTTTACTTCCGAAACGCCGGGGTAATGAACGAGCACTCTGAGCGTTGCTACAATCCAATCCGGCGGCTGCAAAGAGGTAAGCCAAAGCCAATCGTTGGCTTACCACTGTTCACTCACCGGCGGCTGCGCATCTCGTGCTATCTCCTTCGTGGACGTTTCTCCAACCAGTCCCTTGTAAAGTATAAACCTGGGTTTCCCCGGTGGAGCAGAAACGGGAGCTGCCTCGGATGAAGCGCTGTTCAATCTCCCATCTTTCGCAGGGCCATCATCCTCACTGTCAGAGGAAAGACAAATGGCGTCATGTCTCTCTCCCGAACGATTGGGGGGAGGATGATCGGTATGGCGGCGACGGGACTTGCGTGTCTGAGCTTCGGGGGAGAGAGAGGTGCGGATGTCTTAAATACAGTCAATGTCATCCGAAAAAGGAGTAAGATTAGTGCAGCAAGACTCACATGGGGCCTTTTCTCCTCTCAACCGTGCAGATTTACGAGGCCGAAGTTCTTCTTCATCCCCCTCTTCTGCAGACGTTTGTCCTTCCTCTTCCTGGTTTAAACGTTCCCACTCATCCCGCTTCCGGATGGACGCGTACGCAGCTGCGGACGGTGTGGATGTGACGGAGGGGGTGGCTGGCAGGCCACTATACCCTCCCACATGCGTAACATCCCGCTCGCGCGCGAGGCCGGGGTGCCTGCTCCTCCCATCCTCGGCGCTACTAGTGCCAATTACAGGACGGTATAGGTCTCCCCAGTCATCTATGCCAGGGGGGTAGTAAGCGAGACGTGCCGCCGTCTGCTTGACTCGCTCCGCGCCGGGTCTTGCCCTAAGCACTAGAGTAAGAGCAACGAGCCGGTGCAGCAGACAATCCGGCTCACGTGTCCATACAAGGGACCCTTTGGTTGACCGTTGCAGGACCAGAGGTGGGAGAAGGAGGTGACTGCGCCGAGGCCGGGCGAGTCAAGGGGAGCGCCGGTAGCCGTTGAAGAACCCCGGATAAACTTGGCGCCCGTGATCAACTACCCACGATCGTCGTCGATTCATCGAGACTCGAGTTGCTGGCCCGGGAAGTGGTCTGCGCCGACTCCGAGTCTGCGGTGCCATGTCCCGCCCCCACAATTGTCCACCGCCGGGTTCGTTTGCTCAGCATCTGCCGCGTCACACGTTATGAAAAACCTGCAGTCCTCCTTCCAGACCAGACCAGATCCAGTGGGTCCTCTGTCACGGAGTTCAATCGGAAGAACCTCATGGTATTGTTGGCTTACCCGCTGAATACACATTCAGCTTGTTGACAGTGATCGCCCTTAGGTTGGCGTGTTCGACGACAGCGCAGGTAGAGGTAGAAGCACATATGTCGGCCGCGCATAGGTCTATTTACAGCCCTCCTGCTCTCTGCTCTTCGTGTAGTTCCATCTGGAGATACAGTTGAGATGGGTGAGATGTCTGTAAAGTGGGTCTTCATGCTATTGTACCTATAAACTTTACTTTTGCTGCATAGACTGGTGAACTGATGAAGCCCGACAGCGCTGTCATCTTCTTACAAATGTACAGGCTGTTGATCTTCTCAAGAGCTGGACCCGTGTCCTCACTGTTCTGGATTTACCATCCCGTACGACAAGACAGAGTGTTCCTGAACCTGACTGTCAATCTTAATCTGTCTCGGGTTCTGTTACTTCAGACCTCCGACAGCTCAGGCTGGTTACAAAATCATGCTGAAAATGCCTTGTGACTCCATATAAACTCGAGCAACCTCTCGACGAGCTACCCCAAGCCCGCCAATTCATCTCTGGCCAACACACTACTCATGCTCTCCTTCACCATCCTCGCACTCGCTGCTGCGGCAGTATACGCCAACCCTCTCTCCCCCAGGACCGCCGATTTGGAGGTTGTAGGGGCCCTCCCGCACAGCGACCTCGTCGCCGACGTAACCGAGCCCACCATGCTCGCATGCTCGTCCCCGAACTGCGTCGGGTGCACCCGGTGGTCCTTGCAGGGCCTCGGCGACTCGAACTGCTTCTTCATCGGGTCGTTCGTCTCCGTCGGGATCGACAACCCCAGCAACGTCTTCCACGTCGCCATCGATATCGCTCCGAACAACTGCCAGAACTGGCTGGAGATCCCGCAGGACAACGTCTGCTTCAACATCAACGGCGGGCCCTTCACCCAGTATGGGGCGCTCGATATCTAGGCTCGGGCGGAAAGGTGAAGCGTGGCTCCCTCGTGTTGGTCGCATGTTGGGCTTACCAGTGCCTCTGTTTACCAGAAACATTGTTTGTGACGGGTGTAAAACGTTCGTCTTGAGGTTGCAAGCGGAAAGTGGGGTTATGACGCTGGAATGTAGGATAACAATGTGCGGGGGTCAATGCGGATCAGCATGTCATTCGAACTTGAATTAGTAGCTACGAACTGAAAGGAACTCCATATTTCGAGACAACGAGCAGCCACATGTGGCCACACAGAAGCTAACACTTTGTTCAACGGTCCGTTTTATGAATTCAGAAAGAGCCGTTCCGGACCTCGGTACATAATAGGAGTTACGTGGGCAAGGGTGCATTGACCTCTTCCCTCGCCACGCCCCTCGATCGACCAAGGCCTATTGCGCCGGCGATGTCGACAGACTCAAGTATAAATCCCGCGCCTACGGCGAGTTCATTTCCCTCATACTCACCCGCACTCTCATCTTGCCCTTCCACTCCACCCCGCCCTCCGATGCCTGCTCAGCGTAAGGTACGTTGCCACCCCTCCTGCTACCACCCACATCCCAACACACGCCACAGCCCACGCGCCGCGCCCTCTCCGGCTCCTTCTACGACCGGCGCGGCGCAATCGCCGACGCGCCCCAGTCCCCGCGCGGCGGCACCGCGGCGCTCGAGGACGACGACGGCGACTCGGACGACGGCGGGTACACGCTCACCGCGTACGGCGAGATGTCGAGCGAGGCGGACATGTTCCACCTCCCGCCGTCGCCCACGCAGACGATCAAGTACCGCTACCGCGCGTATCGCCCCAAGGCGAAGCTCGCGCGCCTCGGGGGCAAGAGCCGCGCGCAGGCGGGCGGGAAGACGACGAGCAGCGCGTACCACCACAACTCCGTAAGTCGCTCTTCCCTGTATCCTTCTTCGTCAACCCCTCATCTGCCCCTGACCACGTTCGCTCACCACCCACAGGAGCTCGCGTCCCTGCTCGGCCTCAGCCCGTACTCGCGCGGCTCGCCGAAGCGCGACTTCCAAGCGCTCATGCACAAGTACCGCGAGTCAGCCGACGGCTGGCGCGACGCTGCTGCAGATTCGTACCTCCCCAGCCCGAGCGCAAGCCCGTCTCCCGCGCGCAAGCCCGCGCTCCAGCGTGGTGGCTCCGGTGTGTTCGTCCCTGCGACTCACGCGCCCGCGAGCCCGACCCCGCTGCGCCGCACGGGGTCCGCCGCGCGCGTTGGCGTGCTTTCGCAGCGGGGCTGAACTGAGGGCGAGGTCGAGGAAGTTGTAGAGGAATGGGAAGGCAGTGAAGTTGTTTCTCTTCTAGTTTGTGTCTCCGTTATGCCCTTTGAGGCGCGTCCTTGACGCTGTAACGCTCCTTGTTCTATACTGGAAGTGGCGCGCGCGTGGCGTCTGGAACGCTGGGTGGTGGAGTAGCCGTATTAGTAGACCGTGTATTAATCGCGCGCCGCAATCCGAGTCGTATTTATTCCCGCAAAGAACCGGAGAGAGCACGCCCGCACGCGAGCAAGCAATGGTATTGACGCGGCCACTGGTATACTGCGCATAAGAGGCGTCACTCAGCCGCGTGCGCAGACAGAAGCGGACAGACTCACCAATACTACTTGCCCACACTCCCCAGCCACTCCTCCCACTCGCCTAGCACGCCCGCCAGATCCTCTCCGACCTCCCCCACCTCGGCACTATACACACCCTCGACCAGCGCCCTCCGCACGAATGGCACGAACACCCTTACGTACGCCGCACCCGCAGCGCGCACCGCCGCCTCCTCTCTCCTCGCCTCCTCCGCGACAGTCCCTCCCGCCTCCTGCGCGCCTGCGAGGTCTTCGGACGCCGAGCGCGCGCACACCAGGAGCATGATCGCGCCATGTGCGAGGACGCGCTCGAGCGCGACCAGAAGGATCGGGAGGAGCGCCACTGGCGCCAGGAGGCGGAGCCCGTTCAGCGTCGTGAGGATCGCGTTAGTGTAGAGCGCGAGGGGCGGGAACGACGCTAGAAGCGATGGGGGCACCGTCGCCGGGGCCGAGGCTATGGCGGCCAGCTGCGCGTCTGTGAGCACGGGCGGGGCTGCGGCTGCGGTGGGTGAGAGGAGTATTTGGGAAGGTTTTCGCCGGGAGGACCCTGGGCGCGCTCTTGTTTTCGGGCTGGAGGCGTCTTCGGGGTCGATGGTGCTGCACCATGTGTCCGTCGCGTCCTCGAACTCGTGCGCGACGCCTTTCTGTACCGCGGAGGTGAAGATGGGTGCGAGTGCCCCCCGGAAGTCCATCCCGACGCGCGCGAAGGACGTCGCACAGTACGTGAGTTGGGTGAGAAGAGAGGTGAGGAGGGCCGGGTCGGCGACGAGTGGGAGCGTCTCGCGCAGAAGGTCGAGCAGGCGGCGGATTTGCAGCGTTGTGAAGGTCGTTAGGAGAACGTGAATCTCCGGCTGCGCGGAGCCTGCGCCCTGCGCGCGGTCGAGGAAGATGGTCGTGTATTGGGTGACAACGTCGTGTACGCCCTCCCGCCAAGCGTCGACGTACCGCTTGAGGTACCGAGCCTGGCTCTCCCTCTCACTCTGCGCGCTGACCTCCCCGTCCAGCCCCTTCTTGTCCGTTTCCACAGACCGAAGAGAAGCATCCAGATACTGACTTCGGCCTGATAGGAATGCGAGCGCGAGCTCTTCTTCGGAGAGCACATCCATCTTGCGGAGGAATCGTACCGCACGGAAGAGCGCGGGAAGTTTGGCTTGCTCGTGAAGGACGCGAAGGAGCTGGGCGAGCATGGAGTGGACGCGAGCATCGCAATCTGCCTTTACAGACTGTACGAGCGGGTTGGAGGGGAAGCGGGTGGCGAGGCTGGACGCGTGTTGAGCGAGGAGGAGAGCGTCATCGTAGTTGTGGTTCCGGATAGATGTCTCGAGGAGAAGGGGGAGGGAGAGGACGTCGTGCAACTTGTCGTGGTTCTCGAGGACGAGGGCTGCCTTGCGGCGGGAAGAGAGGAGGGTCCGCGAGTTCTGTGCGAAGGTGCGCGCGCTGGATTCGAGGGTCGGGAGAGTCGAAAGCAATGACGAAAGCGATGTTGAGAGCGAGTCGAGAGAGGACGAAAGGGTGGACGTCGTCGTGTGTAGGGATAGAAATGTCGGGTACGATGTGTAGCATAGTGTAGTGAGCGCGTTCGTCAGCTGCGCGGACGAGGATGCGAGCTCTGTGGGTTCAGCCTCGAGTTCGGGTAAAGAGAGTGCAGTGAGGTGTGCAATGTATGGCTGCGCGTCGGGAGACGACAATGACGCGGAGAGGGTGTCTTTGGAGGAAGAAGCTAGGATTTCTGGGAGTGTCTGCAACTCATCGTCGGACATGATGTTCGCGTCGTCGGCGATGCGTAGGGTATTGCAGTCGTCGCTCAGACAAGTGGGCGAGCGGTGTGTGAGCGGAGCGCCGGACGCGCGATCCCGTGAAGTGGGTACCCGGCGCCGTCCACGAAGCTGATCTCGACCACATTCTCGCACACAACGAGGCTTCCTTCGCCTGCGATGGCCGCTAAGATCTCAACATGGACCAAGTCATCTCATCTCGCTGTCCTCGTCTTGCTTCTCATCTCCTTCTCCCGTCGCTTTGCTGCGCTGCTCCGTCCTCCCAAAGTTCCGTGTCCGCGCTGATACTATGCCTACATGCAACTCGGACGACATCGTATACGTAAGCTCGGATGACGATGCCGAAGACTCCGCTCGGGCCCCAGGATACCCAGTGGGGTTGTCTCAGGATAGCGCTAAAGAACGCAAGCCTATAATCTGTACGTCCCCCAGTAGCTGTTGGCATAAGCTGCCTTCCACAAACCAATAGCCGTATATCAAAGCATCCCCTCAAAAGCGTACCACACCCAGCTCATCTCATGAGGGTGGCTCGGATCGCCGCGCGCGAAGTTCGAATACGCTGCCGTCAAAGCGTAGGCGTACAAGCAACCATCGGCAACGGGATTCCACTACTACTGTGAAAGAGGAATCATACCGAGCTCCATTGAAGGCGCACCGTGATGCTCAAATTCCAAGCACCAGTAAAGTAGGCCGTACTGCGGAGGAAATAGAGAACGAAGCTCTCGTTTTTGGTCGCATTAGGGCGGAACTAGACCAGGTCCGTGTTTCGCGCGTTCCCTGACAACATTTATATCGAGGGAGCTTCCTTATAGGAAGCTCTTGCCAATATCAAACAAGAAGACAAGGATGACGACCGGAGTCTCCTCTTCCTTGGGCCTACTGTACGACATCTCCAGTTTGCCCTCTCGAACGCCCTACCGAAAAACTCTCAAGATAATGTGGTTCTCCGTTCTGCCTCTACTCAAACCCCCTTACACACCGCCGTTCGCTCAAATGCCCCCCCTCAGGACACAAAGAAACCACCGTCCCGCGCCCTTCCGCCTCTCCCCCGCCGCGCTACCATATTATCTCAACTTTCCAGCACCCCTGCTCCCAGGCCGATTCCTGTAGGGCTGCAACACAACTCACCAGCAAGGATCCCATCGGAGAACACTGCACGACCTGAACCTGCACATGCGGACCAGCCTTGCCACTCTAGGGGCACCTCTCATGTTGCATTATCTGTCAACGCATCTCCCTGCAGGCACGACATAACAACAGCGACCCCAAGCCCTACGAACAGCGAAATTGAAGTTGACGAATTGGTTGAAGAGTGTACGACCCAAGCAGTAGAACTGGACGGACTGGGCTATCCCTCTTCCCCAGCTGCATCCAGGCAAGCCGAAGACGCTTCCTCCACCTACTTGAACTCGCTTGGTTCCTCCGGCCGTTCAGACGACGGAATGACGAGCTCTGATTCCGACGAATCAAGCGAGTCTGAACTTTCCCGCCAGAGCACACCTCTCGTCAAAATCCCTCTTCCTCGCCGAACGCTGCCCCCTCTACCCAGACGTGTGCCATATCCCAGCACCAGCATCTCCGCCACCCCTCCCTGTTCCTCCAGCAGCCAAACCCCTTTTACGCAACGTCTTTCGGCGTCCTCCCCTGCCGCGAGAATCAATACGTGCGACACCGAAGCCATCTTTCGTTTCCTCGACGAAGCCGGCCTCTCACGCGACTACGCGGACGCGCTCCAAAGTGTCGGCGTAAGCGATGACGCACGGATGTACGCCCTCGGAGCGCTTTCAAAGGCCTCCTTTGCCGTGATTGACGCATCCCTTGAAGAAAAGGGCCTCGACATCGTCGCACGCGTGCTCGTGCGCGAGGGGCTCAAACGGCGTGCTGGGAAGGTCTCTTCGAGTCGCGGCGCTAGGAGGGGGCGGGGACGGGGAGAGAGGAACTCGTCAACAACGAGGTGACTGCGCTCCCGTCCCGTGTTCTTGGCGGTGGCCGGTGGTGACTCTGTGTACGTATTGCTCTATACAGTTTTCGAGGGTATCGGTATGGACTCTTGAGGGTTTCCACATCTTCTGTCATTGCTTAGTTCAGCTATCAGATCTACATGGTGGCCTAGAGGTGATCCTAGGCCTCAAGCGACGCCACAGAGTGCGGCGATTACGACGTTCCACAACTATCCTTTATCGCACCACATTCAAAAGAGCGCAACCGTCACAACACGAGTAGTCTAGAACTACACCCCCACCTCACGGCACACTATATCGGGGCACGTCGTTATTAGATCGACCACTCGACTGCTATATAGTGATGACGAGTGCAGAACAATTAGTATATTCGCACTTATACAGCCCCACTACCCACCGTTTCCCCGCATGCCCGCAGAACGCACCCCCCGCACCCATCTCCGCCCCGACGTATGCCCTCATCTGTCATCACTCATTTGTGTTACTCATGAAGCTTGTACTTGCGCTTACAGCCGCGAAGACCACTATGCACACCCTCACAGGAGCGAAGCCATTTGAATGACGGTGCAGATGCCACTCCTTCATGTTCACAAGAGACAGCTTCGGGCCGTCACTCAAAGCAGGCTTCCCGACCCTCCCTTGAGGATAGGATTCGGGAAGCACTAAGCCTCTCCGCTGGCGCCCTGGCAAACATTCCAAGTCGCCCGTACCCACACGCATCCAGTGGAGAACTCGCCGTCACGTGCGGGGAGCCTTTCCTCACACCCTCGTCCCCTGAAAGAAGAGGCAATTCGGACTTGCGGAGCTCTACGAGGATCCCTTTGAACGCACCTAGTGACTCCGGAAAAGTGAGTACTCCCTTGTGTCAGATGTTCCTACAACTAGCGCTAACAACAGGTCCTCCAGCGTCCCCCTTGGCTCCGGGTTTGTTTGCAAAAAGTGCGCGAAAATATCGGCGAGGTCAAACGATGTGAGCAACCGTGGCTCCAGCAAGATCTTCAAACGCACTTCATGCACCCCTCAAGCTGGGAGGTCTCGTGTGCTCAATGCCGACAGGCATGTGTTTTGGACTGTCATTTCGGTGCCGGGCGAAGCTAACTCATGACCTCCCTTCTCTTCGCACAGGTCGTACCGGCGGGTCCTGGGGAGACCTTAAACGACTTCCAGACGCATTTTGATGAAGCTCATGGGCGATCGACGGCGGTATCCCCGTTGCATGGGATAGCCAGCCAACCCGACGCTGATGTCTCTGCTGTCGGCGCTGGGGCTTCAACGTTTCCACTACGTTCGACTCCTGACTCCAATACCAACGCTTCCAGCATTACACCCATCGTCGCCTTCCTGAATGAACAAAACCTCCCCATCAGCCTCGCCCCCACCCTAGACGCTCTCGGGATCTCCGACAGTCAGCGGATGAGAGCACTAGGAGCGCTCCCGGAATCCGCGCTCGATAAGCTAGAAAAGGGGCTAGAGGAGCGTGGGATCGGTCTCGTGGAGCGGCTGCTCATTGTCGATGGTCTTCGCCGGCGCGCGGCCCACCCCGGAAAGACTGGCTCGTGAGTTGGAGAAGTCGACACGCATATCACACCAAATTTCACCTCATTTTTGTTGCGTGAGCACAATAGCTGAGTGCTTGTTGGAGGGTGCACATGCAGGCTGCATCCGTGCTATCCGCATTGATGATGAGAGGGCGCATGCTCCCCTGCACGCAGCCGGCGGGACGAGAGGGGAGGAGACGGACGTCGGGCTTCTTGTGCCTGGACGAAGATCTGTTGCGGAAGACGTTTCTGACTTTCTGACCTCCGTCGTGCAAAGATATTTCTGAGGACAGATGACGTCTGCGTATGGGCGGTACTGAGGCCACATGATCGGACACCGCGCGGGCGTCTGAGCTACCCGATCACGGTGATGGAGTCGCGGCGTTGTGGGACCAGGCCTTTGTGGGGTAGGAATCTTTCTTAACCTCGACGTCCACCTCCTAGGATAGACCAAGGCCTCCGCCATGTTCGTAGGGTGAGTCTTTCCATAAGCTGCTACCTACTCTTCTCACTCATGTAGATCTAAACTTCTGCGAAAATTGAAGGACTCGGCGTCGGTTTCGGTGGGAAGACACCAGAAGATACTCAATTGAGTAGCTTGCCGTGCCGCGGGGCACAGATGTGCGGGGGCCCCACATCCGGGGGTGCACATGACGCTAGAAGTGGGCGCGGTGCGGGCGGATATGATAGGCGACCGACGTTGTAGGCCATGAGACCCCTCTCCCACCGCAAACCCGGACGCTTACGAGATTCTCCAGCGCAGAGTTCCTGCGACTTTCTCCTGCCGGACCGCCCTGGCTGAGGCCGCGGCCAGACACGGTCCGCTGGCCTTCGCGCTGCGCGACGGTGCTCAAGGTGCGACCGTTTTTCCGTGGGACCGGTTGGTCGTCAGACCCGCTCGCCGCGGCGCCGCACTATAAGACAGGAAGCTTCGCACCTGTTGACCCCGTGAGCCCCCGCTTCCCTCCCTGGTGAACGCCTCACAGGTCTATCTCAACGATGGCCGTCCCAACGAACGGCAAGGCTATCCTCCTTGCCACTTTTGTTGCCTTTGGTGCGTTTCCTCGCCTCGTTACATTCGAACGTCCTTTCTTTGTGCTTCGCTTGGTACGCGTTCTAACTCAAATCTCTTTGCTCGTCGCTGCAGGAGGAAAGTAGAGTGCTGTCGTGCTTGCCGTGCCTGTCCTGTGAGTGCTTCTCCCTTACTTCAGCCACTTCATGCTTCTCACGCGGGCGCATCTAGAACATAAAGCTGCCTTCTTTCCAGGTTTCCTCTTCGGATATGATATCGGTGTCATCTCTGTAAGTTTCTCCGACCGATTCGCACGGGCTATACCTTAACATTCTGAATAGGGATGCTTGATCATGCCCGACTTCGTGCGAAGGTTCGGCGAACAGAACCCGGATGGGACCTTCACTCTCTCTAGCTCGCGGCAGTCTATCATTACGTCCCTCCTCTCAGCAGGGTACGTCGTGTCCTCTTCATTGCTCCCAAGTCTAGCATATTAAGTCTCCGACTGTCCATCGTACCCAGCACTTTCGTCGGGGCACTTGGACAAGCATTCACCTCCGACCGCTTCGGTCGTCGTGGTTCCATCCTCATATGGTCGGCTATCTTCACCGTGGGCACAGCGATCCAGACGGCCACTGTCCACTCAATCGCTCAAATCACCATTGGCCGTTTCATCGCGGGCCTCGGTGTTGGTGCATTATCAGGTTCGTATGACTCGAATCCTTGGGGCGAGACGTCCGCGTTATTAAACGGCTGTGTTTTCATGCAGCTATCGTCCCACTCTACAACGGAGAGACAGCTCCCAAAGCCATGCGTGGTATGCTGCTCGTTCTGTACCAGCTCCAGATTATCATCGGGTAAGTGATTATATACCTTCATCTCTGGAGCGGCACCCTCACACGTACCATTTTCCAGTATATTCCTCAGCTACATGATTGAAATTGGGTCACACCACATCGACGGTCCTGCTTCGTGGAGGATTCCTGTCGGTCTTCAGCTGCTTTGGGGTGCCATTCTCCTCTCAGGCATCTTCTTCCTTCCCGAATCTCCGTACGTTCATCTTCCCATGATATTATTTGTGAACCGGTATTGATTAGAGACCGCCGGCAGCCGTCACCTGCTGGGAACCGGTCGTGAAGCAGAGGCAAAGGCGGTTGTATCTCAGCTCAATAGTCTCCCGGAGGATGATCCGACGGTAATAGAGATCATCGAGGAGCTCGAATTCGGTATCCGCGCAGAGAACGAGGGCGGCAAGGCTACCTGGTTGGAGTGCTTCTCAAACCGAAACATGCTTTGGAAGCGCACGATGAACGGCATGATGCTTCAGTTCATTCAGCAGCTTAACGGCCAGAACTTCTACTGTGAGTCCTTCCAAGTTACTGCACAGTCTCATTGCTTAGAACGCTGACACATATCTGACCCTCAGATTACTACGGCGACACGTTCTTCCAGAGCGCCGGTACTACTCTTGATCCCTACTCCATTCAAGCTATCCTGGGAGGCGTCTCCGTGGTCGGCACCATACCGGCGTTATATCTCATCGAGACCTGGGGCCGGCGTAACGTGAGCTCACGTTCTTCATCAAACGTTCTCCCGTGAATGCTAATTGAACCTCGTCTTCGCCCAACCCTCTATCCTCTTCTATCTGCGTTCATTTCGCATCATTTCTTCCCTAGTCTCTCCTTACCGGCGCTGCACTCGAAGCAACATGCGCGATCATCGCGGGCCTCGTTGGGAACGCCACGTTGGCGCCGAATGGCACGCCCGCCGAGCTCCTGACAAAGCGCAATAAGCAGGGCGGGGACACCCTCATCGCGTTCGCCGTCCTCCACGTTTTCTCCTTCTCCATCTTCTGGGGCCCGACGCCGTGGGTCTACCTCGGCGAGAGCTTCCCGCTGCGGGTCCGTCCGAAGGCAATTGCTCTCGGCAGTGCAACCAGTGCGTATCACGTCTCACTATCCCCTTTCCTCGTCCTCGTATTTACGTCTATCCTCTCACGCAGACTGGCTCTGGAACTTCCTCCTGTCCTTCTTCGCGCCGCGCATCGCCGAGGACATCGGGCCTCTCATCCTCCTCATCTTCTTCGGCATGCTCGTATTCGGCTTCGTATACGTCTACCTCTTCATCCCCGAGACCAAGGGCCTCTCCCTCGAAGAAGTAGATGAGCTCTACCGCTCTGGAGTCAAGCCCTGGAACTCGGCAAGCTGGCGCCCGAGTGAGAAGCACATCCACGACGTCGTTCCCGAGGTCCGCGAAGTCAAGGAGAAGGGTGATGACGAGAGCGCGTGACCGTGCGTGTCTCAGCCTGAGGTGGTGACCCATCCTCGGAGAGTGGCGGGGATGAATCGAGGCGGAGTGTTTGGTACGATCATTGACTTAAGACTCTACATCCACGGAACGCTACTATGAGCGCCGTGAGAAACTACCGTGCGGTGCATTATCATGTTGTATTACTAGACTCCAGAACATCCATTTCTACCTCAACGCATGAACGCTATGCGTAGTCTACTTGCTGCATTGGTATCCGCTGTCTCCGAGAGCAGACTTTCCAAAAAGGCTGTACGATTACCTCCGAGTGACTCTCCACAGAACAAAGTTCCACAATGTGAGGCTTGGCATTACCGCTGCTAAGCTGGATAGAGGTTACCTCGACTCCTCGAAAGCTAAACGAAACTTTATCTGCTGTATTCTTGCCCTTTGGTAGATGTAAGGCAGGGCTCAAACGTTCAGGTGGCAGTCATCCACATTCCTACGCGGCGCCCTAGGGGGAGATGCTCGCGGGCGGCGGAGGAGCGCTAGTGCTGGCGACCCGAGGGCTTTTGTCGAATGTAACTAACTGAGCTGATAGTTACTCAGGCTATGTCACTGACACTCATTAAAAGGCCCCACCATGAGATTCGAAAGCCTGTTCTTCTGGACACTCACCACGAGCTTGCATGTCTACAGACTCCCCTCGCGGATATTGCGGACCATCTACATGAGACGTAGCTTCGGAGCTTGTAAATCGGCAAAACTCGAATATTTGAATGCTCGTCGCTATTGCCAGTTTATGAAATTACGAGATAATCCCCCCCCCCCCACCTAGCTTTCTAAACACCGGGCTTATTTTCAGCTCATTTGGGCTTGTGGGCTTATGGGGCTTATGGGGCTTGCTCAAGCCCTCCAAGCCCTCTCCCCCCCCAACAAGACGCATGGCACATTTCCGATGACTTATGGATAACCACAGGAAGCCGGGAAAGTGAAGACAGTGCGCGGGGAGGCAGCACACTGTCCACAGTTGACGACGATAAGCGTTAATGCGTCAGCAGGTAAAGATACAAGGGATCCAGGTGATGTTATGACATCCTCGTAGACGTGTACACTGTATATAGTCAATGTACTGCCAGCGGGGTCGATGTGAGCACAGCCTGCTGATTGGTAGATTAAACAAGGCCCAATGTACCCGTGGGGTGCGCCCAGACACTCACGCAGCTGAAACATCATGGTGCGGAGCGTAGTTGGACAAGTATATCCCTGCACTGACACACCAAGGGATCTATCGACGTCGTGTGCTCCCATTCATCTTCGCCGATGAGGCGCGAAAACACGCTCGTCAGGTTTTCGACCAAGGTAGGGGTGAGTGGGTCTCCGGTGTGCTCAATGGCTTGAATCCACACGATCTCTTCGAGGATTTCCCGGAAAAGAAAACTCTCCCTCTTTAAGTCCCTCTCGGGGCTATTCCAATCCATTCCCAGCAGAAACGTCTGAACGGAGTCTAGCGCATCCGCAACCAATGGCCCGATACTCGTGAGCGCGTTTGAAACTAAACGATTACTTGGCAGTTGCCCGAAGATGCCCAGTGGGGACAAGATGACGTTCTCCAGTTCCCACTCGATATGTCGTCGCGGATGAGGGGAGCCGAGGCGGGGATTATGGACGGAGGCGCGCAAGCTGTTTGCATTGGCGTGCAAAACTGTGTGCAATGTAAGGGGCGAGGAATTTGCGCACAGAATGCATGTCGTACATACCAGCCCCGTAGGTCTTTCGTAAAGCGTCGACCAGGTTAGGGGTGATGAAGTCCCAGACGTGCCCGTTGTGAATCAGCATGATCTCCTTGCGAATTCTCCTGAAGAAAGAGTTCTCCTCCCGCAGGTTCCTCTCAAGACGATTCCAATCCATTCCCAACAGGAAAATCTGCGCCGAACCCAGTGCATCCGCGACCAGTGGCTCAATGCCCGCGAGTGTATTCGAAACTGTGCATTTCTCCAGTAGCCACCTGATGATGTGCACAAGAAGCAAGATTACATTGACCTGCTCCGATTTGACATGTCGACGAGGATGAGGGGGACCGAGCCGGGAGTTATTGACGAAGGCGCGGGAGCTGCTTGCGTTGGCCTGCAAAACTGTATGCAACTTAGTAAGAGGCGAGGAAATCGCATGCGGAACGCAGGATGGACGTACGCATATTGCCTGTCGTGGCCAAGTCTTCGACCAGGGGGGGAGTGATTGGAATGGAGGTGTGCTCGTTGCCGTAGATTAGCGCGATCTCCTCCGAGTCGGGGATACTCCCGAAAGAATGGTTTTCCCCATCCAGGTTCCTCACAGGGCCGTTCTGATCCATTCCCTGCAAGAGCATCTGCACGGAACCCAGTGTATCCGCCACAAATGACTCGATGCCTGCAGGCGCATTCGAGACTGCTCGATTACCTAGTAGCTTTATGACGATGTGCAGAGGGGGAAAGATCACATTCTCCAGCTCCCACTGTTCGATGTGTCGTCGCGGATGAGGGACGCCGAGGGGGGGATTATTGATGGAGGCGCGCAAGCTGTTTGTGTTGCTCTGCAGAACTGAATGCAAAATAAGAGGCTAGAAAATTGTGTACGGAATGCACGATGGACGTACGAATCCTCACGGTCATGACCAGGGCTTCGACAAAGGGAAGGTTAATGAGGTCCCGGGTGTCCTCGTTGCCGTGAATCCGCCCGATCTCCTCGAGGATACTCCCGAAGGAACAGCTCTCCCTCCGCAGGTCCCTCTTGGGATCACTCCAATCCATTCCCAGCAGGAACGTGCGCACGGAGCCAAGTGCATCCACGACCAATGGCTCAATGTTCAACGCGAGCGCGTTTGACACTGTGCGATTCTCCAGCAACTGCCTGATGATTCGCAGAGGGGCCAAGATCACATTGTCCAGCTCCCATTCGATGTACCGTTCCGGATTGGGGGGACCGAGGTGAGGATTCTCGACAAACCAATACGACCTGTATGCAACGGCCGCAACAACTCCACGCAAAGTCAATGAGTCAGTATGTGCGAATTGCGACAGACATTACATACCGATCTTGCAGGTGACGAGATCCCATGGCTGTGTTTGTCTGCTGAAATCATATCCCTGGAGAACTTTCCATGCTTCGTTCGCTCTTCCGCTGTTCGTCTTGCAGCACATAGATACCAGTGCACACATGCGGACCTGTAAGTCGTCCGAATCTTCTGCGCGTGCCGGAAGCTGAAACACGGTGTCTATAAACGTGGTCACGTCTGAATCGCCCTGCCCCATTCCCTGTTGACCGGTCCTCGACATCGTCTTTCTCATGGATGATCCCTGGAGATGGCCGCCGGGTCTGCCTACGCTTTGTACCATATATCGGAAGGCCTTCACGAAGAGCTCACGAACAGGCACCGGTAAGTGCTCCCATCGGCCCGACCGTTCTACCCCAATTTGCTTCAGCTTGGTGATATAATTCATCCAGAGTTGACGGTGTGCCCCGTCTGAAACGTAGGCAGCGATGGAGTTGTCGATGGTGGTGGCGTCGAGGGTAGCGGAGTAAGCGGTGAGGAGGATGTTGATGTCGAGATCTGCAGCTTCTGACAGGGAAGATTCTTCGCCACTACGCCAGACGAGAGTGGAAATCCAGTCGGTAAACTTTCTATGCAAATCTTTCTGGACATCGCGGTAAGCTTCCACGGGGCTGTGTGGGTTGGAATGGGATTTGATCCATGCGACGAGATAGACAGGAACTGCGACAAGAAAACTAGAGGCTATAGACACTAATGGTCTAATTAGACTTGTTGTGCCGTTTCTTAAGCTGAAAAAAGCCCGTGCTTGCGGAGAATAGTAGCAGCACGATCGAGATATCGTAGGAAGTATGGTTGTCACGGTGACAAACAGGAGGAGAAGTCCAGCGAACACGGACACCACCTTGGCTACGGTATTGTGGATGTTGTAGAGGAGGACGAGGAGGCCGGCGAGGAAAAGGATTGCAGCGACGAGGAGGAGCACAGGAATAACAGCGATGATCATCCCGACATGCCACTTCTCTAGGTTGTTGTACCGGCGTTGTCGACGGCGAGCAATGCCCCGCGAGTTACCATAGAGGTTGGTACTGTACTCCTTCAGCCACTGCTTGACGATGATCCCGATCATGGCAGACGCGAGGCTGAACACGAGACTCGTGAACCATAGCGCGTTGAGCCAGATTGCGTACAGAGGCGCCTTGAACGGCTGTGGTGGGGACGAGAGGTTAAAGGCGGGTTGGGTCGAATTGACGAATGACGGGTTAAGCCGGAAGCTCTCGAGCTGAGCTGAGATGGTTGCAAGTATAGTGTTAGTCTGATCGGCTGGGGAGAGCTGGAGGAGAGGGTAGGATTGGACGTTGAAGGCGGTGAGGATGGCCGAGAAAAGACCAGCCTGTCGTGGCGCGTGTTGAGGCTTAGCAGATGGGACAGAAACTTGTTAAGCTGGTGGAAGCGTACGAAGGTGAGGAGACCATCTATCTCCTTGTTCCATCCTTCAATCATTTCCTCGCTGTATTGTTCGACCACCTTCGTTATCTTAGGCCAAGCTTCTGCCTTCTCCTGCTTTGTGTAATCCCCCATCGCGTACTTCGTTGTGTAAAGTAAGCAAGCGGATGTGAATAGTGTGACCCGGATTGATACTGACTTCAAAAATGGCTGATAATCGCGTTGCCTCGTTTTTCGCCGCATCTCTTTCCGGTATTGTACTCTATAGGACGTGTCTTCAGTTTACTGTCCTCAAAATGTTGTCGCCATCATCGTATTGCACCACGCACTCACAGATGAGTCACCACTCGGTTCCGCAGTTACTCGATGGTGCATTTCCTCAGACTGCTGAATAGATCAACACGGGAGATCAATATGTGTCCTTCCAAGATGATATCTGCACTAGTACGTACTGCGTTCCCCCCCTCGGGCTGCGCTGAGTTGGAATCCCCGTCCGGTAGAAGTGATCCCCTATCCCCTGTTAAGACAGGAAAACCCTGCTGAGAGTGTTAAGTCAGTGCCAGTAAAGCAGCCAGACCCACTGTAACATACCTTAGGTATGCTGCTACCATCGGGGGTAGCGGGGACCTGGCTGGATGAAGCAGTCGTGTTGTTTGCTGGAGGTGCAGCAGTCTGTAGGATCTTCAGGGCGGGTCATAATGTGCTCTCAAACCTCTACAGCGGCATCCATAGCTGCTCACCGGCTCGGGTGTTCCTTCTTTATCTTCTACAAGGTTCACCGGCGATAGAACCTCACCGTCAACACGACCGGATTTCTTTGATCCTTGAGAAGCTTCTTGACTGCGAAGAGAGCAATTTGAACGCTTGTGGGACTATGATATACACACAAGCTGTCAGAGGATTCCGAGGATTGGTGAAAGAGACAACATCGGAGAGCACACACCTTCTTAGAGGACGCGCTAGAAGCTCTAGAGCTTCCGGACATCTCCTGCGGGGTGCGGTAGGTGTAAGGGGACTTATGGAGGGACATAGCTAGCATCCTCACTCACCTGTGTCACCGCGGGAATGACCGCTTCCATGTCGTCCTTGATGGGATGTAGAAGCCCGAAGGAAAAGTTGTGCGGGAATTTAGCGAGCAGCGATACAGTAATCGCAAGAACAATGATTTGCGAAGGCATGCGTTCTGGTGCAGTATATATAAGCCCATCCGCATGATAGATCATAGCGAGCAGGCTGCAGAGTGTCTGGATAGATGCAAGGAAGCTGTATAGCGCGACTTCGGCGAGGCATCTAACGCACTGGGGGCACGCACCCTAAACCGCAAGTACCGCACGGCTGACATGCACGAAGCGGCGGAAATTACATTGGGGCCGGCTTCGAATTATTGGATGTCATTGAGGAAATCAGTCTTAAAATCTCATCAGCTAATGAAGCATTCACAATGAAGGGTCATGGCATAAGATAGATGGGTGAATGGAGAACATGAGCAGAGCCAAATTTAAGCAACCGATGGGGAAGATCACTGGACCAGGGGAACGTCAACGATGCGCCGGCGACGGTGGAGAACGTCTGAGTCATCTGGTGACGTGTGGACGCAGCAGGAAGCGGAAAGAGGGTCATCTAATGCTGGGCTGTACATACGTGAGCGGTCACGGCGGGAGCGACGAGCGTCCGGATATGCTCACCGTGCATGTAGCTATACACGCACAAGCGGCACGGCAACCTCCACGACGGCGTGTGGCACTACGCTCGTAGTGTGCGTGTAGCGCTAGCCGGTGCTGCCGCGACAGTGTTGCTCCATATCTTGTCTAATTTTGTTTTGTTCAATGCTGAGCCGGAGTCAATGCGATTGGACATGACCAATTGCGGGCCCGCTCCACCCACATCGAACCACGAGGGAAGCGGCCCTACTTAGATCCAAGAGTTTCGATCCGAGGAAGTTTCGTAAACGTACCAAACAGTGCGGTTACGGCACAGCGGCGTAAAGGCAGAGACCACGACGGAGAGTATCCTGCAGAGAAGGACCTGGAATCCAACGTTGATGTGATGAGGCAGAAACGCGGATGGGTCGAGAGCGAGAAAGATATCACGATCACGAGAATGTGGTGGCCATCCACTAGGAGGTGGTAATAAGCGCGTGGCACAAGCTGTAGTGAGCAGTCCGATTTTCTCGGGATCGGTGTCTCCTTTCGAGTCCGATTAGGCTTGAGGCTGGTGGAGCCTCAGACAGATTTTCTCGCATGCTCTCCCTCCTTCGCCCAGCACGTCTACCTCCACTACGGCACACAAGGTGTTTTTCTGCCAGTATGTCTCGCCGCTCTCATCCATCTTCTCCTGACTCCTCTCCTCGGGCCTCGAAGAAACCACGACTTGAATATGCACCCTTGACCCCGCAGGACTACAAGGATGGCTTAATGCTCGCCCCAATGGTCAGATCTGGCGCATGTGAGTTTCTACATCCCAAACACCATGGCCTTTCCTTCATCTCGGTGCTTGTGCGCAGTGCCAACACGTCTGTTCGCCCTTAAGCACGGTGCAAAGTTGGTATGGGGGCCAGAAACTATTGACAAGGCCATCCTCCACACCACCCGCGAAGTGGATCGTAAGCATTCATGTCCAGAACCATCTTCTGCTGCAGCTTATAAAGTGCTCTCGTCTTTCCGCCCGTTCCATATCCCTCGCCTTAGCCGTCACCGGCGTGGTCTCCTACCATGGCAAGTCCAGGGCAATCTTCACCACCCACCCTATCGAAAAGCCTTTCCTCATCTACCAAATTGGCTCTGCGGATCCCGAGCTTGCCGTGCAGGCCGCCAAGATGGTTCAACAAGACGTCGCAGGGTTCGACCTCAACTGCGGGTGCCCGAAGCCGTTCTCGACACATTCAGGCATGGGCGCCGCGCTGCTCACGAACCCGGACCTCCTCTGCTCCATCCTTACCGCCCTCCGCGAAGCAATGCCTCCAGAGATCTCGGTGTCGGCGAAGATCCGGCTTCTGCCTTCGCAGGAGGACACGCTCAAGCTTGTCGAGCGGATTGTGAACACTGGTGTGTCCGCGCTCACAGTACACTGCCGGACACGAAATCAGCGCATGAAGGAGAAGGCGACGATCGAGCGGCTGAGGGAGATTGTCGAGTTTGTGGAGGGGCTAGGGAAGGGCATTGCGGTGATTGAGAACGGAGACTGCTTGGGGTACGAGGATGCAAAGCGGGTAAAGGAGGTAACAGGTGCGCACTTCTTCTGCATCTCCTCTATTGCTCATACTTACGTCTGCCCTGCAGGGGCGCATTCGGCCATGATTGCGACTGCGGCTGAGTCGAACCCAACCTGCTTCTCTCCCACCCCTCTGAAGGACCTGGAGGTGACCTTCGTTCCCTCCTATCTCCGTCTCGTAAGTTCTTCTCGTGTATTACAGCAGCAGTTTTCTAAGAGGGAACAGTGCAAATACCTCGACAACCACTGGTCATCCACAAAATTCTGCGCGACACAGTTCCACGGTGCACACGAGAACGCATCCCGTGCAGAGCTTAAAGCCCTTCGCGAGTCAATCATCCGCGCGAAAGGCTACGACGATATGGCGCAGTACGCTGAACCATGGACAGGAGAGCAGGAGTTCGCGGACATTGTCGAGGCGATCGAGGCGAGGAACGGGCAGCGCGCCCCGCCAGTAGCGGAGCAGCCTTCACTCTTTGATCAAGTGGCAGATGGTCTGGTTGGAGAGGCCATCGCATCTGTGGCTGACGGTGCGATCACGCTTGTAGCTCATGGTGCAAAAGCACTCGTTTCCGAGTCCTGACAGCCCCTTCTACAACATTACACCCTCTACTTTACATCTGTGCTGCGTAATGAGTAGCTGGCTTTGATTGTATCAAATAGCTAGATGTCCTCACAGTGACACCCTTCTCCCGATCTCCACAAATGCCTGTGATCCGGGGTGGCTCGACCCCACAGTCTGCCGCTCATCGATCCGGATGCCGCCACCAACGTGCATCCCCTGGAGGTTATAATACCTCTTCACCACCTACCGCCACATCTTACACCTCCACACCATGACGGGCGCACTCTCGCAAGCCGAACTCCAATCGATCCTCGAATTCGCTGTCGCACTCGCGCACAAGGCCGGCGAGCTGATCCTCGAGGGCTCCGAGGCGATCCGCGCGTCCGGCGCGGTAGACAAGAAGAAGAACTCGGTCGACCTCGTCACCGAGTACGACGTGCGCGTCGAAGAGCTCGTCAAGCGCGAGCTCTCCGCGCAATACCCCACGTTCAAGTTGTGCGTCTCATCTCGCCATTCCGATCCGCCCCTCCGCCACATGCGCGATGCCCCCGCTCTGACCGATGCCGCGCGCGGGCTGCCTACAGCATCGGCGAGGAGTCCTTCGCGGCGGGCGCACGCCCCGAAATGACAGACGAGCCCACATTCTGCGTAGACCCCATCGGTGCGCCCCCACCACCTCTCCCCTCTCCTCCCCTCCCCTCACCCCCCCCCCCGGCAGACGGCACGACGAACTTCATCCACGGCTTCCCGCACGTCTGCAT